>LOJH01015887.1:0-13958 GCA_001685095.1 Ellobius talpinus | reverse complement strand
CACACACACACACACACACACACACACACACACACACACACACACCTGGACCCTTCTGAAAACTAGAGCTGAATCCCAGGGTTGCTGGGATCATGAAGCCACTCTATCCCTCAGGGCTCTGGAAGGAAACAGTGGGGAGATAGAGCTCACCACTTCCATGAACAGGGTGCAGACATCAAAGTTAGGGTTCTTCCGAAGGTTTCTTATGACACAGGACTGCACTGTCTGGCCACCACACTCCACCACGAGGCTGGGGGAAGAGATGCTGGCCATCTGATAGCTCTTCATGTTCCTCAAGCCCCAGGCCAGGATCTGGGGACAGAGAAAGGGGAGAGCAGCTGAGCAAGGCTGGAGCAGGAAGTGGGGAGGCCAAGGAGACAGCCCCCGTCCCACAGTCAGGCTCACCTCGATGGCTGTGCGCTGGAGAGCTGGCTTGATGTTCTGGGGGACCATGTAGATGTTGGCCTCCCTCTGGGGTGGTGGGTAAGGTAAGTCTGTGTCCTCTGTCTGCAGGAGACAGCAAATCAGAAAAGAGACCACAGTGGGGGGGGCCTTTGGGGGGGGTAAGGCCGTGTGATTAGGAAGGACAAACAGGCAGAAAGCAATGGCATGCACTGGGGGCACAGGAATGGAGGACAGAGTTTAGGGTGGGCAAACAGGCAGGAAACATGAGGATGCTGGATCAGCCTCAGCTGGGCACTGTGCTGTCCAGGATCAGAATGCACACATCTTTGCATGAGGCCAAGGCTGTCCTCCCGCAACACAGGCTCCAGAGCACCAGTGAGATGCCCATGTCTCCTCCCGTACAGCACACACATGTACTCACATGTGGATGCACTTACATGCCGACACGAGCATGAACACCCTCCTGCTCCATCCTGGCCCACCTACTTCCCTCGGTCACTTCCCTCCATGCTTACCCTCCTGCCCACCAGCTGAGACACACCCTGCTTCCAGCCAGACCCCCTCCAACCCCCCAACCCTATTATCACATCAGCAAGAAGAGAGCATGCTCACAGGAAGCCAGGAAGAACAGAGCAACGGCAAATGAGACACAGGGATGTGTGGCCACTGTCCTTACAATACGTGGGATATAAGGCCACCATCATCAGCACTCCAGAGGGGTCTCCCTCACCAGCACAGACCAGAGATGAGTGGGGAATGGGGCAAGGCTGGCCTGCTCAGGGGTTTCCAAAGGAGCTGAGCAGGAATCACTAAGAGCTATGTGGGAAGCAGGGCAAAGCAGTAGAGGAAGGTGTGATGTCAGGTTTACGGACTACTAGCATGGCAGTTCTAGGTGTGACCACAAGCTCTCCCATCACCTTTCTGTCACTCAGCCCTAGACAGCAGAAGATAGTCTCTAGCCAGTCACCAGCCTAAGAGCTGAGAAGTGTGTGCCATACACCTGCAAGAGTGCCTGCAACAGGTACATGCTCACGAGCACTCCTAGGGCAATTAGAAGAAAATGCCCTTTTCTTAAGACTTTTGACTCCGTGTCAGGAAATTCTATTTTATAAGTTTATTAGGTCAAGACGCTTCACTGCCACCTAGTGGGAAACCCTTATAATAAACACAAATACAGGGTATGCTAGAAATTGTACCTCCTTGGATACATGGTCCTTGTGGGGTTCTCAGACAACACATCCATACATAGAGGTCTTGATGTTACAGAGATTAACTATTACCAAGCGGGATGTGCCTTAATAAGCATTGTGGTCATCTGACCTATTCTCCAACCGTCTTGCTCTGGAAAGAACTACCAGTATATCGACAGACAATCGCTAGCGTGGATGAGAAGGGCGACAGGAACAGAGAAGAAGAACAACTTCCTCACACCTACAGCAAATTTGACAGCAACTCCAGCCACCTCCTGCCCAGTGGCCACACTGGTGAGGATACAGACCCCTGACCCATGGCAGGAAGGATGTCAGGTCCAGGACCAGGCAGCCTGGGATTCTAAGGCCAGCTCTGTTGCTTCTTAGCTGTGTGGCCCTGGGCAGATTACTCAGCCCCAGTGACTCAGTGTCCTCATAAAGAAGGAATAACAAGATGCTGAACAAAGTCACTCTGAGACTGAAACCAGAAGATGAACAAGAGGAGTATCTGGCACCAGAAGACACTTAATAAATGGTGTGACTGTAATTATGGATGCCATTGTTGTCGGCACCATGGCTGTTACCATTGGTGTCCAGGTTGCTTTTCTAAGGGTCACCTGAGGAGAACTGGGCTGCCAGGAGCATCTCTCAGAACAATATCGGCTTTATAACTACCCTTAATTCACCAGGACAAAGGTAGAAACTGGCTAGTTTATTCTTGCCCAGAGTAGGTGACTTGATACAGGAAGGGTGACAGACAGGGCTGCCTTGGTGCACACCTGCAGGACAGATGTGCCCACCATAGAGCCCATGGACAGGTGTCCCCAAGGACCTGTGCAACCACTCTAGAAGCTGGGCTGCTAACAGAACCTGGGGCCACACTATGACATCTGCCACCAGCTGCAGGTGGCCTATTTCAAGGGCCAAGCTTTGTGACATATTACTAGCTCTTATGGCTGATGCGGGTCCACTGTAGTACCAAAGTAATGGGGAGGAGTGGCAACAGGTAGTGTTAGGCTTCAAGCTTTCTCAAATGAGGAGGTCAAAGGACAATTTTTCTCACCCACCCACCAAAGAAAACCCGTCAGCTAGCTATGGGCTGTCTGTGTGCCACCTCTGCTTCTCCTTCCCCCAAGCACTGTGATGATAGTGATGTATGGCCTGAGAACTAGATTTCCCACAGTGGAAGCCCACTCCCTGCATAGGATGGAGGCAAGGAGGCCCAAACAGGAGTTAGTACCATCTGGAAGAGGCCCTGCAGGAAGAAGGCAGGGGTGCACAGCTACGGAGCCAGGCAGGTGGAGGCAGGAGGAAGAAAAGCAGAGACAGAGATTAGTGAGCATCCAGGGATCACTTTCTTAGCATGAGGCCCATACACTCATCCTAACACTGCTGCTGCCCACCATGCTGTCCCCAGACCTCCCACAACATTCCTGCCCTATGCCACTTGGCTGCAGTTCCTCGGCTCCCTCTCTTGATGGCCTTCTCTATCCAGTATATAAGACACCACCATGGCCTTCTGTCCTCTGGGGCAAGGCTGTGTCATGGGTGCCACAGAAGCCAGCACGGAGCTGTGACTGTGTACCCAGTCCTTAGTGCTCTCTAGGTCCCTAAGCCCATCTCATCCCATCCTTCTAGCCTTTCACCCTTCCTTCCATATCTGTCTTTCCACCCCAGGGTCCTCTATCCCTCACATTGTTTCCCTGAGCCCTCCTCCCACCTCCATCCTCCTCTCCGCCCTGCACTCTGTTCCAGCACCTCTTCTCTGGAAACTTCTCTCCCAAGTCAGCAATCATTCTGAACCACTCCCACCCTATGTCAGCACTGCCAGCTAAACTCAATGTCCCTTCTAAAGTCACCTACCTACACAGTTCCTTCTTCCTATCAAGAACGAGCCTCCCAGGCTACCTTAGGCCCTTCCTCCCTCAGCCCTGCAAAGCCAATCTTCGCCCCACAGGCTTTTCCTCGCGTCCTTCCTAAGCTTTAGCCCATTCCTAGCATCCAAGCCTCCTAAAGGCATCTCGCACTTAACTTGTCAATGATTAATTTTTTACCTATTCCCCCAAACATGCTTCCATCAAGTGTCATGTCATACATTGACCCCAACATCCACTAAGACAATCAGTGACTCCCTTGGTGCCTCCCCCTGCCTCTCTATGCTGGTTGGTCACCAAGTGCTAGTGACCCTTTCCCTAAGCCTCTCTCCTGTCTCTTGCTATGCCTCCCCTCCCCCTCTCCTTCTCTCTCCTTTCCTTCCTCCCATCCATGTTTTCTTTCTCCTGTCCAGATATCCAGCAACCCACTCTGTGGTCTCCCTGTTCTGGTTTCACACATATCCCTAACTAACAAAGCCCACGACACTCTGTGGGCATGCCATCAGGACGTACCACTCATGTGACCCTGCACCCAAGACGCTAATGACACCCGAAAAGGCCTCCAGACCCCTCATCTTCCAATGACTGATGACTTCTCTCACCAAATGACTCTCCCCTCAGGATCCCAATTCTCAATATACTCAATCCCTCCCTTCTTAAATGGAGATGCTGTGTTCTCTTTAACCTTGGGACTTAGTATTCAACATCCATCTATCTGGAATACAGTCTGTCCCTCTTCATCTGGCCACTTCCTGTTTGGACTCTATGTTTCATTTAACTCTTCCTTGGCGCCCTAAACATGTTACGTTCCAATGTCTCCATGGGCCCCACAGCCTCTGTTTACCCCTGACCTTAGTCACACTGAAAGACACATCAATCACCCTGTGCCACTTCTCTGTCTTTGTCCCTAAGCTATCCAGCAACTCTGAATTGATCAGCAACGACTGTGAAAAGGTAACTGGAGTGAGGGAAGGATTGAGGGGGGACAGGAGGGAGTAAAGAAGTGGCTCTCCTTGCCTACACTGCCGCCTGCTCTGCCATCACCCTCAGGTCCTCTCTGAGCCCTTGCTAGCTGTGCCTGCTCACGGCTGCACCAACCTCCTTCACTGCCTTCTGGAACCTGTCAGTCTTTAGGGCCTAAGTCAAGCTCTCCCTCAGTTTTTTCAAACACTCCAGAAACTTCTTATAGCCTTGCTCTCTGACATCTATTAAATCTAAATGACTCCTGAAACACACACACACACACACCCCTCACACACATACACATACCTCACATACACATACACACACCTCACACACACATACATACACACACACACACCATACACACACACACACACAGCCCTCACAGCGAACCTAACTGTCCTTTGTTCATCTCATTCAGGAGGTAAAAATGAGGTGAGCCTGGATCATATTGCCAGCTTCTAAGCCTCAGTTTCCTCCTGGTCCAGTCTACCTAAGATGCACAAAACTGTCCTTCCAGGACAGTATGAGTGCTGTGTCCCTTATCAAAACTGGACAGCATTTCTGCACTGCCAGGAAAGGGAAGGGGCAGACTGCAAAGGCAACCAAGGCGTCTAATTGACTGTCTCACGGGTGACAGGGACTGAGCTCTCCAGGCCCCAAGGACAGGCCAATACCATATTAGCCTGGTCAGGGACAGCCATATTAACTGAATTCCTGTACCTGCCTTGAGTCTCAAGCAAAAGTGGTGTTCACAGGTGGGCAGGGTATTGGTCAAGCCAATTCAGTCCCAGATCTCCAGGAACAATTGAGGGACGTATCCCAACAGCAGAAGCCATCCTTAGCTTCTTCTCAGCCCATATGTCCCCAGGGCCAGTTCAACACAGAGAGGGGAAGACCCAGATGTGCTCCTAGTCCTAGGTGACAGTACACTTGTCAGAAGTTTCTTTCCAGGGCAGTGCAGGTGTTGACATGTCTCTGCTGCCAACTGGACTGCCCTGTCCCCAGTAGCGCTCAGATCCCACCTCACCCAAGGGGAACTTCCTGGTTCCTTGGGGAGCTGCAGGCAGGGGGCAGGCAGGCAGCAGGAGGTTCCATTGTCTGTCCGCCCCACCCAGCTCATTAGGAACAACATACTGGTCTAATTACACTTCCCAGGGAAATAGTGTTTCAAATTAAGGCCTTGGGGGAGGAGGAAAGGGATGGGGGGCACTGGGTTTATTTTCCTGATTGCAAAACACCAAATGTTTCCTTCTAGTGGATGCTGGGGTGCAGGAGCAAACCTGGGGTGGGTCTCAGAGTAAGCTGCATACCCTGCCGCCTCCTAGATTTGGGAAGGTGTCTAGGGTGACTAGTTGGACCACCACGCTAGCAGCACAAGCAGCCAAGAAACATATGCTGCCCTCTACCAGGGCATCCTTTCCCTCAAAGCAGAAGAGAAGAGGGACAACTAGCCATGTCCTTTGGACAGTCAGATCCCCCAGGCCCTGGGGAAGGTCTTCCTCTACACATGTTCCCAGTTCTAAGCGCCCCACTAGTAAGAAACCCCCAGCACCTCGTCTGCCATGTATGTGCACATGCGTGTTCTCACCAACATGCCCATGCCCACTGCATGCACATATGCGCCAGTTCTCAGGAAATCTAAAATTGCAGTTTCTTTGAACTCATTCCTCTTGGCAGCCTGAACTGCCTTTGTTCTCAAGACCAAAAAAAGGGAAGGGGGCTCAGAAGAGGTGGGAAGGAAGATGGGCCAAGGAGGGCACAGAGGAAGGATGAGACAAAGAAGGATGGGAAGAAGCTCAAAAAAGAGGAAGGACAAAGGCCAAAAGGCACTGTCTGCTCTCCATAAGGGCTCAGGACTATGCACACTGTCATGCCCCCAGAAAGCAAAGCAGCCTGGCTTCCCCCACCTAGAGACCCACAGAGCGGTGTTCCCATGGCAGAGAGCCTGGGAGAGAGGCTGTTGTTGCTACTGCAGGGTCCCGATGCAGCTGCACAGTGTCTCCAGCCCAAGGCACTGCCTCCAAAACCTTCCTGCTTCAAATGCTAGCTCAGGGTCCCCTCTTCCAGGGAGTCATCCTCTGTCCTGCTCCAGAAACCATTCTCCTGGGCAGTCAGTCCCAGGCCTCGCATACAGGCCTTTCAGCATCATGGGGGCACGTGTGGCTTACCACCTAGCTGTGCTGGCAGTTGGGTGCTCCTGGACTTAACCACCATGGAGACACTGCCTCTCTATTCCTCCTGGCTCAGCTCCAGCAGGCCCCACAGCCATAACTGTCTCAAAGGCCTCCTCCCCAGTCTCTCTTCTAACACCCGGCTGTATGGTGCAGGTGCCCTGCATAAGAGCGCTTCCTACCATACCCTCACTCCGGCTCTGCACCCAGGCTCCCTGGGGAGTGGGCACAATGTGCAGGGCGATTGGAAGGGGAGGTTGGGAGAAGTTAACAGGGAGCATAAGCAGGTCCTGGGCCACCACACAGAAAAGACAGAAAATCCTCTGCTGGTCAACAGGCTTTCCCCAGGAGCAGAATAGCAAGGAGAATGACCTGCCTCCTCTCAATCTCGGGGGAGCATTAAAACTGAGTAAATCCCAAGTTCTTGGCAGGACACTCAGCCTTCAGTCAGGGGAAATGTGCTGAACTCAGGGCCAAGGGTTACACTGGTACCCTCTGAGATAAGGGGCATCACAAGGTCATCTTATAGGATGGGTCACCTCCTTGGGCCTTGAACCCTTTGAACCTGCTGGGCTGGCCCCGTCTGTATCTGGAAAACTCCTAAGCATCACTGTCCTCTGGCGCTGTTGACCACAGGAAGCCTCAGCAGGGGGCCTGGCCAGCCCTGATGCTCAACCCTTCAGGGTCTGGCCCCAAGCTGCAGTTTTGATTTGCTTCATGGTAGCCAGGCCACAGCCACATCCTCGCCCTGAGTCCGAGCCCTCGCTATTCCATATGACACATCGGTCATGAAGGATTCGGAGTCTGTCATAACTCATCCCTAGGCTGGGTCCTCTTCAGCACAGGCTGTGGGTTTTGGCTAGGGTTCTATGTTGCCTTCCAAATCGGCAGTCTCTCTGCATGGCCGCCAGAAGCAGGAGGCCGCCTGTCAGGCGCGAAGAGGGCCAGCAGCTGGCAGGCCCCCACCTCTGCCTGGGAGTGAAAGGAAGTGAGGGAAGGGAGGCAGGCTACAACCCCACATCCTGATTGATCCTGCACTTCAAGTCCAAATTGCACTGAAAATGTCAAGTGGTATCCGCTCTCAACCCAGCCCAGGGAGTCCCTGACTCCCTGATGGAGGACACGGATGGCTTTTTCCTGCTCAGCCTCTGCCCAGAGTGCTCCTTCCCATCCGTCTTCACCCTGCATCTAGGCTCCTTGGACCAAAGACATGTGCCTCCCACCTTCTTCAGCACTTTGTCAAAGTCCTTACACTGCTTCCACCACCAGAAAGGTTTCCTTGGCTACTCTGGCACCTGCCCAATTTTTATGTCTGAAAATAAGCCATCTGGTACTCAACCAGACAAAACTCAGTATTGCTATTCAAGTCATCTGTATATGTCTGGACTACTAAGAGGGCATCAAGCCCCTGGGGCTAGAATGGCCTCACAGGCCGTACCCCAGGCAGCTGTGGCTGCACTCTGAGAACAAGGACTAAAATCTAGCCTGGTCACCCTGTGACAGGAGCTTGGAAGACTAGCCTTTACCTCCCCACCTCCAGGTCTACCAGCTCCCCCATCCTTGAGTCCAGCTCACCTCATCCAGTATACTTGACGTTTCATGCATCTAGGATGGTCCGCATCCGGGAGACAGTGGGAGAACCGGGAAAGCAAAGGGTCTCGATTAGTAACCAGAAGCACTGGCTGTGACCAAGATGGCACCCACAGAAAGCCCTCTCACCAAGGGTGAGCATGGCAGCTCCTTCATCACACCCTTCAGGTGCTCCCATATGAAGAAGGGACAATGGACTGAGAGTGTCTGTTCCTCTCCAGAACTGGCACTAGGGAGAACATCAGACAGGTGGTAGGAGGGACCTGGGACCCTGTGTAGCAGCCCCCGGGAGAAGTTGGACCTCAAGCAAAGCTGTAGAACTGTATTCTAGACTTGGGCAGCCATGAAAAGTCACATAGAATCCCCAGGACTAGCGGAGCTGAGAGCCCCAGCTCTGACAAGACAAGTGGGGGCGGGGGGGAGGCAGGCAGAAGAGGGCGAAGAGAAGCAAAGGGTGTGGGAAGGGCTTGTGGGGTTACAACCATTGGACCCTATGTGTACCAACAGCCCAAGTAGCTCCCGCTGAGCTTGCTAAAATGGAACAAGGAAGAAAATAAGCCTGAGGCTCAACACAGGTTTTCTACTGTGACCTCCAGGCAAAGGAGGGAGAGGACCAGGGGTCATTGCCAGCAGAGGAGAGGAAGAGATCACATGTGAGGAATGGGCTAGCTGGCATTCTGAAACTCCCTGGGCATCAGAAGCTTCACATGGGTGGGTGGGGTATGGGATGCTGGGCCTCCACCCTCAGAGCTTGCCTAGATGGCAGCGGACCCAGAAATTGGCATTTCAAACAATACTGGGCTGCTCCCAAACACTTTCTGATCGTCAGCCTGAGCCACAAGTTAAAGGCCTTAGGCAGTACTGCAAGACCCTGAGCCTGGATTGCACACCCAGAGGCTGTGGTCAAACCTACACTCCCTTAAATGTCAAACCCACTCTTAGTGAGAGTAATACCCAGCCCAACCCCGAGCCCCAAAGGGCAGCTCTGAGATCTCTGCAGTTTGGAACTTGATGCTCAGCCATCTCCAGGCAGGTGATACCTGTGTTGGAGGTTATGGAACCACTGAGTAAGACGAGAATGTCAGCCCCTGGTCATCTACCCTGAGGCCACTACTGAGTCATCTGCCTGAATCCTGGGCCCTCAGGTAGGATGAGGTGGGACCTGCTAGCTGCCCTCCCAAGCCTAGAGGGGTCTGCAAAGATTGGAAGACTGGAGAGAAACACAAAAACAAAACTTACCTCAAAGCCAGGAATGTGATGGATTGCTGGCTAGGGTAGAGAAAAGAGGGTATTGTTCACCTGCTCCTCAGCCATCCCAGACCCCTTCATTGCCACCCTGGGCCAACACCCACAGACTTTGTCAAGGAGCAGACAGATCATGGATACAAGCTGTTCCAAGTTGAAGGGGCAGTAGGCTGTGTCCTCTAGACACCTTACCCAGAGCTGCTGCAGAAGCATGGCAAGCCTGGGGTAGCACTCAAAACAGCCTGGTACCTAACAGTAGGGTCCTGGTTGCAAGGACCAGAGTCAGGCATGGCACAGCCAGCCCCCAGTACCCATTCACCACACTTGAGGCCCCTTGCCCCAGCTACCCAGGCTCCTGGAAACCATGACAGGGAATGACCTGGGAAAACTGCTGTGGCCAGAGGATTTAGTCATCCAGAAGCCAACATTCTGCCCTCAAGTGGATTGTGTCCTGACTTGGAGATGAGAAACGGTGTGCCGTGTGGGTGTCAGCAGGAGGGCTGACTTCAGAGGAGACATCCCAGTTCCTACTGAGTTCAGCATGTGGACAGCCCCGCCACCCTTGGCCTGCACCCCAGCTGGGCCTCCCAGGCCTGGAGAGTGGCCAGCCTTACCTTCTCTCTCTGGATCAGCTCAAATGCTGCCAGCAGCTCGCCCGCAGGCTGGCTGCCTCTGGTCAACGGGAACCAGGCCAGTCGGGGCATCCGTTCCAGGCTGGGCTGACAGATACAGCGACCCATGAATTCGTCAGCACCCTAGACCAGTGTAGAGAAAGAAGAGTCAGTGCCCCCCGCCCGAGACTAGGCCTGCATCTGACCTCCAGGGCTAAAGAGGACCCCAGAAGTCAGAGCAGCCTCTAGTGTGGAATGGCAAGCACTGCCCTCTTGGGGGAACTGTGAGGAGGACAAGATGCAAGCAGCTTCCCTGCACTAGGATGGAATTCCCACAGTGATTCTGGAAGTCCTTCTGTATGTCCAACTAGTATTCCCCATACCTTTGTTTAATCCATCCCTGAGCCCATCAGAGAGCCATGAGAAACAGTCTGCCTACACTTCCTTAACACCCTTGTTTGACTCTCATATCACTTAACTACTTCACCCTGAATGTTCCTATTTTTTCAGGTGACCTCGCTTCTCAAGGTGAGCCTTACTAAAACGATGTCTTTACCTCCTAAGTCTTGAAGCTGGCGTCCTTCCTCACTCCTACTGCTCACATGACAGGGTCCACCTCTCCTCAGTGATTAAACACCAGTTCTTCCCAGTGTACCTTCCTCCATGCCCACCTTCTCCTACCTCAGTCACAGCAGACAGACTACCCATAGCTCCTGGGGCAGTTACAGAGCCAGGTCTCAGACAGATGGTGCTGTGGGCATCACAAGCCTCAGCCCTTACCCAGGAGAGGAACAGGAAGCCAGCCCTGGCTGTTCTCACACTGTGCTACAGGAAGGCCTCAACATTTCTATAAGCCACCCTGGAATGCCTACCAGCGCCAGCACACACACCTCACTTGTGAGTGACAATCCAGAATCGTCATTCAGAGTGGACAGTAGGCACAGCAGTGGGAAGGATCTGGGGCTCCTCGGGGCCAAGCAGGGCTCCTCGGGGCCAAGCGTGGCCCCCTTAGCTGCTGAGTTCTGTAGAGGGGTGGGGCTGGCAGGTTCCCAATGGGCACAACTCATCCCTGGAGCCACCACTACCCCAGGACAGACCATTGTTCTCCCCTCTTAGCCTGGCAAGTATGAGAGGGGCAGCTTGCAGCAACATTTCCAGAAGATTCTTCTGAAAGAGAGCTTCTGGCTGACCAGCCAAGGACAGGTCAAAGAGGACCCGGCCTGAGTAGGGAGCTGCTCCCTTCCCACAGTTTGATTAGCCATGTCTGCCATTTTAACTCCTCTAAATCATTTCAGTGAACAGTGAGGGGGGCAGCCACCAGCCCAAGCCTTGGGCAGAAGTCGCTAAGTGGGGTCCCAACACTCACAGCCCAGCTTTTCCCGGGGAAATGGGCAACAGAGAGAAGTAGCAGGTCATCATACTCACGTAGGTGTCGTGGTCATACAGCTCCACCACGATGCTGGGTGGATACTCGGCGACACTGGCTGGCTCACCAAAGATCTCAATCTCATAGAAGATGAGGGTTTGATCCCAGGTGGGGTTCAAGGTGTTCTTCTCCACCACTGTCTTCTGGCTCTGGTGCAGGAAGGAGACGATGGCATAGGGATCTGTGTGGGGTGGGGAAGGAAGGACACGGATTTGACTGATAGTTTGGTAGTCACAGGGCCACAAAACCAGAGCATGGTTGTGGCTGCCACTCTAGAATAACAACAATCAGGCCAGATACCATCTCCGAGGCCAGTTATAGCCACTTGAAGATAGAGCCTGACCTTGGCTTAGAACTTCAGACCTTCCCTTTCTTCAGATCCTATCTGACAGAGGTGTGCTAGAAAAAGTGGGTGCCTGTGTGGCCCATTCATTTCTACAACAAGGATTTCCTGAGTGCTTTCTGCATACCACACTAGGGACTGGACATTAGGAATTGGGGGCACAACTGAAGCAAAATGTCAACTATCTGCCCAAACGGATAACAATTTGAATGAGAGCCTAGAAGAATAAGGGAAAAAGGGCAGGAAGTGTGTTCATGGTAGATCTGGATTCTTGGAGGATGAGGGGAGTAGGGCACAGGTATTAGGTCCTAGGTGCCCTGATAGCATCAGCAGGACATGGCCAGCACCTTTTCTCAGCAGCTCATACTCCCGCCCCCGTTGCCACAAAGAGACCAGGCAGGAGACGCACAAGCCATAGGATGAACCAGCTATGAGGCTCCTGTACTAGTACAGGCAGAGGTGGCTCAGTCTCAGGTGGACGCAGGGCCAAGAGCTGTTAGGCACTGCACAGCGTGAGCTCCTCACTGGCCCAAAATTCCTGTGCAGCCTGCCAGCCCCATTAGCCTGGGACCCAGCCAGTTATTTTCTCTGCCTTGTCCAAAGGCAAGTTGGTATAATTAGAGCAGATTCTAGAACAGTGGTCCCCAAATGTAGAGTTACCATGGAGTCACCTAGAATGTTTTCACAGTTCTCGTGCATATCTGATGTAGCAGAGTAGGGTCCTTGACTCTCTAGCAAGCTCCAGGTGACATTGTGGGACTCTTTAGGACACCAGTGTGAGGTCATCGGAATGGCGTGCATGATTTGGGAGAGGAGCAAAGTGCTGGAGGGTGGGTGTTCTATTTTCCCCCAAGAGCACAGCAGTTTAGGTGCAGGGTCCTGTTCCTTCCAAATGACAGGTGTTGAGAGCACATGGACAGGAGAGGTGGGACGCAGGAAGCTGGCAGCTGGAGCCGGCTGTCTGAGAAGACCAAGCACAGGGCCTTAACACAGCTGATACCTTCAGTCCTGGCTCCATCCCAAATGTCAAACCCCAGGCCAGCCCCAACACAGCCATTAACTTCCCGTGTGACCCAAGAGAGGTTCAGTGGCCTCAAACGGTGTAGAGCCATCCAAACAATCACAGGTCAGGATGGGGAGACAGGGAATCAGGCCAGGTTTCGGACCATAAGGAGACCATGAGACAAACCGAGACCCCTGCACAGGAAGTGACAGAGAGCACGGTTGGCACAAAGTGACTATAGAAGAGGTAGGAAGGTGAGCTAAGAGTAGGACTTCCACTTTAAGGTAGACAGCGAGCTTCAACATTGTGACTGTCACTCAAGAGCAAGTGTGAGGACGTCTGCCTCACAGTCACAAGCACTAGGCACCTGTGGCAGAACCACACCAGGTTAGCTGATAGGCACCGAACCTGAGTCGAGCCTGCTAGTTCAGGAACTGAGGTGCAGTAGGGGAGTTGTGGAGGGCATCCCTTTGATACTGGCTTTGAACCTGACTCTGTGGTTGGAAGGGGGCAATGGGATGCCCTTAACAAAGAGAGACTCCCCGGGGGAGTGCCTCCCTGGCATGGGACTCCACATCCATGCACAGGCCCTGGCAGGCTGGACCCGAGCCCTCTTCCTTCTGCCCCTGGCAAGGCCTGGCGGCGTCTGTGCGTTTAATGAAACCGTCTGGCTGTGATACCATCAGCTCCAAGCTCGGCAGAGAACCTCTCCCAGTTCCAGTAAGGGAAGGAGGGCGCGTTCCGATAAATAAAACCATATTAGAGAGCCAGCGAAAAAGCCTCTTTTGTTCCCACCCCCCTGTGCTTCCCAATGCTTTATTTTTATAAGTGTGCGGGCCCCAGACCGACCGCGTTTACACAAAGGTCACAATTGCACATTGTAGCGGCCATGCACGTTGTATTGGTGTTGGCAACACCCCCCACGCAGGCCTCCGAGCAGGCTGGCTCTTTCCAGCAGCTCCAGCAGCCCAGGCAATGAGCTCAGCGCTGGGGGACAGAGAGGAGCAGCTTACAAACAAAACTCACCCAGACCCACACGCATGCACCCCACCCACCCATGGGAGGGAAGAGGACAACAAAAGCATTGTAAAGAACAGGCCTGGAGGCCTTGGGCCTCAGACACTGGGCTACTGT
>LOJH01015885.1:12214-23174 GCA_001685095.1 Ellobius talpinus | reverse complement strand
GCCTATAATTCATGATCCTAGAGAAGCTAAATAGGAAGGTGAACCCAAAGAAGAGGAAAGAATTTTAAGAGGGAAGGGGGCATGGGCAGATCAGATTTACATTTTGAATAGATCACTCTGGTTAAATGGGGATGAGAGAGACAGACAGAGACACAGAGAGAAACAGGAATAGATAAACAGAGTGTTACACAGAGATGGACAGAGACGGAGAGACACACAGAGAGAGGGTGCTAGAGAGATGGGGAGGCAGAGACACACAGAGAGAGACAGAGAGTCTGAGAGACACAGAGACAGAAAGAGATATAGAACATGGGAGAGAGAGAGAGAGAGAGAGAGAGAGAGAGTTAAACAACAACTTTAGGCAGGGAGAATGCGTTTCATAAACCCGAAATGAGGGACTGCAGTCAGGAACCATGGAGAGCAAAAGCATCAGGGTTTGGTGATTTGTGTTTTATGGATTAGAGAAAGGAGAGATTTGGCTTTTTATTCCAGTGATCCTAGTCACTGACATAGGGACATTGTTGCTGAGAAGGAGCAGGGTACAGACTGGGCATGTGATATGAAGCTGATGGGACTAATTTTAGTCATCCTGGGGGATCAGTTCACTGATAATCTTGACATTAGGGAGGTAACATTTAGAATTCTTAGAACACAGGGTGTTTAAAACAGTGGGACTGTATAGCTCATTCAAGGATAAAGTTTATGCCAGGGCTAGAGTTCTGATGAACACAACAATCACAGCAGGGAAGAGGAACCCCACAGAGGAAGGCCAAGAAGAGGGAAATACATTTGTTGACACAAAGGGAGTAGAGAATTTCAGAAGCAAGAAATTGATCAACAGTATCAAATGCAGTAGCAAAGTGAAGTAAGACAAGTATTTCTGAGATTTGGCAAAAGGCATTTGAAATTGGGTTTAGTGCAAGAAGGAAAAACAAGATAGCTTAATGCCTGCTGCTTGGAAAAGATGATGTCATGCTGACAGATGACAGGGTGAGAGAAGGCTCCAGCAGGTCTGTTGCTTATTTATCCTGTCTAGGGGGAGGATTTCCAAACAGGAAAGGCAGAACCCTGGAACCAAGGAGGAAATAAAGCTTAAGATGGTTTAGAAGGTAAAACCAGGAGTGAGTGGTGTTGCATATGTTTCCCAGGTCCAGGTTAATTGTCTACTAGAACAATCTCCTCCCTCACTGCACGCATGCATGCACACACACAGATACACACGCACACACACACACACATCAGTTAGAAAACTGTAAACATTATAAAAAAGCATGTCAACAGTGGTAAAAGCCTGGAGGGGAATAAAAAGAAAAGGAGTCCAGGAAAATCATGTTCAAATGTAGAAAATACTATTAATATTATATGATTATTCTATGTGGCTTCAAAAGATAGAACGCTGAAGCACAGAAGTTCAGAAGCACAGATTCATGTAATGATTTGGAAGAGCTCTCATCAACCAGGATGACCAAGGGATGATCCTCTTAGGCAGCAGTGTTTTCTGGCCTTGGAAATCGTCAAGCTGATCTGTCAGCTGGGTGTGATTTGATTGAGTCTATAACCAGTACTCATAGGTTTACCTCTTTCTGGAAGGTATTATTTAAATTTTTTTATGTGTGATAAGAAAACAAAGTAAGATACATTTATTGTCCTTGGATTTTCTCTAAGGATTCTTCTAAATGAGAAGCCTCATATATCCAGATTCTAGAAACCATAGTAAATATTGAATGACAGTGAAAAGAAACAGCCTGGCCAGCTACATTATCTGGAACTCCAAGAGGACTGGAACGGAGTCTGAGGGTGGTCTCCCTGAAGGGGGGGAATTAGATGGTGTACTGTGCCGCTCTGGACCACCAGATTTATAAGAAAGTATTTAGCAGTGTCCACAATGCTAAGCACGGCTGCTCTGGAGAAAATGAGTCAAGCTAGACCCTAGGCATGCTCAGAACAGAAGGTGACGCTGTTATAAAAGACTGTTTATCATGTCCCTGTAGGCCAGTTAAAATGAATTAGAATGATCAAAGGCATTAACACTGAGTTCTTGCTTTGTATAGTTCAGCCTACAAATCAAACACAGCTTGCTGTTTATTACGGGGAGGTCATAATTCACAGAGGAAGGTTCTGAGAGGTCACTATTTATGGCTACCCAAAGTGTTTCATTTGCAAAAATTATAAATGGAAAACCTGGCACTTAGTTAGAAATGTAGATCTACTGATAAATAAATTTGCCCCATTGATTTTTATGTATTTCTTAAACTGTGCACTGCTGCTTTCAATATTGCTGTGGAACAGATTGACCATAAATATTTGAATAACTGCTCTTCAGCAATCAAAGCTACTCACAAAAGTAGCCAAAGTTACCACTGTGATCTGCTGAGGTCAAAAAAAGCAGAGTAAAATGAGAACGATTCAGTCAATTATTTAATCTTGTTCCATCAACTGAAGACAGAGAAGCTTCTTAGGTTGTGCTTGTAACTTATTAGACACCCAAAAAAGCACTTTCAGAGTGGAATTTATGCAGAGTGTTTACTACCAACATGGAAATGGGAGATTACAGACTTTAGATTTTCAAACCCCTGAAAGGATAGAGCCCTAAGCCCTGCCAATGTGAGTTTTAATGCTGGCCAAAGAGTTTTACTCTGTTTTTTAATTTACCGATTACTTTATAAAGAAACTATGTCAAAAGTTCAGATTGCTTTACATCAAGGGTCTTGAATCAAAATAACGTTCTTACCTTGACAACCAACTTATCCAAGCTATTTTCATCATATGCTTTGCCTATCTCACCTTTCCCTCAGCGGCATGCCATGTAGTCATTGAAACTTTTCTCCAATAGTCCTGGAGTAGCTCTTAGCAACTTGCCAGGCTGACTGTCCTGTGCTTCAGCCTTTAGAGCACATGGCTCAGATCTGCCTCCAAGAGAATGGTACTGGAGAAGTGACATATCTCAGTGTTGATAATGGAACTGGAGAAGTGACATAATCTCAGTGTTGATAATGGAACTGGAGAAGTGACATATCTAGTGTTGATAATGGAACTGGAGAAGTGACATATCTAGTGTTGATAATGGAACTGGAGAAGTGACATACCTCAGTGTTGATAATAGAACTGGAGAAGTGACATACCTCAGTGTTGATAATGGAACTGGAGAAGTGACATACCTCAGTGTTGATAATGGAACTGGCTATTTCTTATCCATGAAGGAGTTCTCTAGAAGGCAACTCTTGCCCCAGGGTGCATCATCAACCTGAGGAAGACTTTCTTAGAGCTATAGTAATGGAGTTAAAATAATAGCCCCTAATGGGCTATTTAATATGTTATTCAAGCTCAAGTGGTCACTCCTAAACACATGACCATATAGATAACATTAAATGGACATAATATCTATATCTATGTGTGTGTATGTATTATTGCTGTAAAAGAACTATATATATTGTTATTAAAGAATAAGAGGTCATGAAGTTAAAGTTGAAAGGGAGTGGAGGGCATGGGATGACTTGGAAGGAGAAAAGGAGGGTTGGAAATGGTATAAACAAAAAATTCTCAGAAAAATTTAGAAACATAATTAAAAATAATACTTTTCTATCCAGTCTTCATTTATTCACCCTTCCTTATAAACATGTCAGATTTACATCACTTTCTACAGCTGTCTCAGCTTTGTTTCTTTCTTATTTTCTGCCATAGGCATTTTTCCTAATAAATATTGAAACACATTCAACTCTGTATTGACATTTTATTCTGTAGAGCCTAGGCAGGCAGCAAACTATGATACATACTCAGAATACTCTCTACCCTTTCTTAAATGCACATATATTTTTTAATTTCATAAAATATGAAAAATTTATATTTAACTTATGTATTTCTATAAGGCTCTGCTAAATGATCTCCTTCTTATGAGACTTTTGAGTTTTACTGGGATAAGAATCATGTCTATTTTATCCCTAGAAAGTATCCAACTATTAAAAAGTCATAATTTATTTGCATAGATTTTATTTAATGAATAAATGAATGACAAAATAGTGAAAGCTGCATACTATTAAGGAAGTCTTGGGATTTTCATAAAGAAGGCTGAACAAGCTAGCTACAATAAACTATCACTAGAAGGAAGGGGAGATCAAATGGAAGACAAAGGGATTCAAGAGTGTCTGAAGTTTACTGAACTGTATCTTTCTGTTTATGGGTTTTTGTTAGAATCGATGGACAAAGTGTAGCCAATATTACAAAGATCTCGGAGCACAGATAATCAGAATCTGGTGCTATTATCAGTACATTAATTTGAACGAGTTCAGCACCAATGAGCCTAGTCAATATTAGTCAAACCCATTAAACCCATGTGATTGTGCAGATAATGAAAAAAGAAAAAGATTCCTAAACTAACCAGATTTTTTTGAACCTTGAGAGGTTAGAAATCTATTTGAGAAAAGTTGTGTATAATTGGTTTCTAGGGGACTGTGATATGACATCTGATATGCTGCCATCAATTCTTACAGTCATTGTGAGACTTGGGACTTCCTTGATTGCCCACAATTTTAGTAGATTGTAATCCTATGGTATGGATATAAAGTTTCCTTGCACAGGCTCATAGGTTGAGAGCGTGATACCCCGTTGGTGGTTCTACTGAGAAGGTGATAGGATTGTGAGGACATAAATGATGATTTCTCAGTTCAGTAGGCTATAAGGTGGTAAGGCCTAATTGGAGGAGGAAGGCCACCAGAGATGTGCTCATAAAATGTTGTGTTTTGTCCTGAGATCTTCCTTTTAGTCTACCTCTGCTTCTTGGCTGCAGTGAAGTGATCATCTTTCCTCTACCACATCCTTCTGCCATGATGTCAAACCCATGAAATCCATGTGATTGTTGCCATGAGATGAGCAGTTTCTCTACCTGCCCCCATCCCTACTGTAGCGTTATTCTGCTTTACCTCTGGCAGAATCCACAGCTACAGCCAGCTTTGCACTGATACCTCTGAAACTGTAAGCCAAACTTAGGCATCCCACCTTCAAACTGCTCATCAAATGTGTTTGTCTCATGATGAAAAACTGTTCAGCACACATATTTTCAAAAAGTTGACTAACCTACATGATCTGTGGAAAAATACATAGGCATTGAACACAAGGAACTTGCTAGATGAAAAATAAAGGATAGAGAGGAAAATTATGCAAACAACAGCTAATCACAGTCATTTTTCTAAATTTAATAAAATAATATAAAACTATCTAATTAAGAAATTCAACAATACACACACAGCATAAATACAAGGAAACCTTCACCATGCACACCATAGTAAGATTATTAAAAAAATGATGATAAGGACAAAAAGGTTTTAAATGTTCAGAAAAAGGTCAAGCAAAAGATCATAACACAACTGGAACTTATTGAAATAATGAAAAAAAACTCTCAAAATCTACAACACTAGGATCCATAAAAACATCCTTACATCCTTTAAAGATTTTTCCAAGGCAGAATAAAAATCAAGTTAATTCATTGTCACACATGATTTTAGATGTGAATTCAAATCTGCATGAGAGAATACAAAAAACAAATGGTACGCACATTAATAAATGTGGAAGAACTGTCCATTCTTTATTTATGACTTAAAATATTTATTAAACTAAAATGAATAATAATGATATGTTACATTGCAACAATGTACTAAACTTTAATGAATAGCATATGTAAAAATAATGGCAAAAAGTCAGGCATGGAAAAGTTTATTAAAGTGGTATAATACCATAATATGTTACAGATATATAACACAAACTCTGAAGAAACCCACTAAGCAAAAAAACTAAATGATATAGCTGATGAGTCAATAGAGGAGAGAATATGCTAAAAAAATAGTCAATACAAGCAAAGTGAGGGAACGTGGAAATACGGAGCAAAGAACAGATGGATAAACAGAAAAAATAGCAATATGGTAAATTTAAAAATGGAATGAGCACACCAATTAAAAAGCAGAGATTGACAGACTGGATAAGATGTGGGTCCAAACTAAGTACTGTCTGAAAATACTTTAAGTATAAAAGGATAGGTCAAAATCAGGGGACAGAAAAAGATGTCTCATGAGAACACTAGCTAAGGGGACCATCTGGGTTCCACACAAGGACTACAGGACATTTCCTCTGTGTCACAGGGGGCAGTTCCCACCAATTCAGATCATGTGTCAGCCTGACTTGGTTAAAGCATATTCAGGTAGCTGGTGGGCATTCTGTCAGGGTGTTTCGTGAGAGGAATTTGGAAGAGGTTGGCATTTGAATCAGTCATTTGAGGCTCTGTCCTCAGCAATGGGGGTGGGCATATGCCAATCAACCCAGCACCCAGACAGAGCAGAATGGTGGACTAAGGACAAATTCACTGAGTTTTCAGGATATGGTTCATTTATCTTCTTCTGATTTTTAATGTCAGAACCTCAGGCCTACAAAATTCAGGACTGACAAGGGGTCCCTTAATTCTCAAGTGACTGGTCTCCGATTGAGACTCCCACCACTGGCCGCCCTGGCTCTTAGGCTTTTGTCTTTACACTTAATTCTCCATCAGCCTTCCTGGTGGACAGCATATTATGACATTTCTCAATTTTCAGATTTGTGTGGGCAAATCTCCTACTAAATCTCTCTTATACATCTCTGTATATACCATTGGTTCTGTTTGTTGGGAAAACATTGATTGAACCTTGATAATGAGATCACTTTGTCAGAAGGATATGTGCACAGTCAGGCCCTAGCCCTAGGGGAGAACTATTACACAGTATTAAACGGACTTTCAATGACTCATTGTTATACACATAGATCAGTGTATCTCTACCCTGATCAGAGAAGCATTTACGTTGAGTGGATGGTAATTAACACAGACACCCACAAGTGGTCAAGGTGCAGAGAATAAGAGACTACAGAGTTGCTCAGCCCTGGCTGAAATATCTGTTTCTTTCTCTTTTTCCCAAAGCTCAGGGAACATTTTGGAAGCAAGGGCAGAAAGATGGTAAGAGCCAGTGGTGGTGGGCGACTACAATAAAACAGCGTTTTCGGCCACAGCAGGGCAGCTGTACATCTGAGTTCACAGTGGTTGGGCTGGCGTGTACAAGACCCCTGCAAACTCACACTAGACGAAATCTCAGTGGGGAGGGGGAAGGGGAACAGCAAGTTCTGGCCTAGGCTAAAAGGCCATTGGAAGCTGATAGGTGCTGGGAGAATCAGTTCTGTTAAAGAGTGTGGTCCTAGGTAGGTCAGTCCCAGTGGCAGGTCACATATCCAAGAGTATATAGACAGCAAAAGTTGTATTTGATGGGTCTAAAAAAGAAATCAAAAAGGAAAGCACATTTGAGCCAGGAGGGAAGAGGGGTTGAGCCAAGAGGAGTTGGGAGAGGAAGTAAATATGATTAAAACATATTGTGATGAATTCTCCAAGAACTAATAAAATGATAAAAAGACATAGATATATTAAATGTGTATAGGACCCACAGCATAGCCTTGAAGTATATAAATAACAAACCATCCAGAAAGAAAATGGGAAATGACAAGTTCATAATTATAGTTAGAAGCTTCAACATTCTCTCGGCAACTCAGAAAGTCAGCAGTAATGCAGAATAAGTAAACAGTATCATCAGTCAATATTTTCATTTGATTGATACCAAGAGGCACATTGGTATCTAAAAACACCCCACACATGCCTTTTTATTGCACATGGATTATTCACCAACAGAGGTCATATATGGTGCTGTAATACAAGGTTCCATGAACTTAAAAAAAATGGAAATTCTGTAGAGAATGAATTCTAGCTCCAAAAAATTAAATTAGAAATTAGCAACAAATGTAAGGCTGGAAGACTCCTCAGCATTAGAAATTAAATAGTATGCTGTTAAATAATTCATGGTTTAAAGATGCCAGAAGACAAATAAAACAATATTTTTAGTTGAATAACATTGATGAAACACACCCAAGTCAAGAAATTGCAGATAAAGATGTTCTCAGAGGGAAATTCATGACTTGAAAGTCTTGCTTCAGAAATTATGAAAGAGTTTAAATGAACGATCTATGTTCCCATCTTTAGATCTACAGACGACGCAGTAAGTAGACTACACTGAGGGAAATTAAGAAATAAAACTGGACAGGTCCTTTATGTAGAGGAATACAGGTGACCCATCTGGAGTTGGGTTAATGAGAAGGGAGAGTGGGGAAAGCCAAATTAACAGGACTGGGAATGGAAGAAGAACTTTCATTATAGATCTTACAGACATTCAAAGGCAAACAGGGCTGTGAAGGCTCAGCAGGTTACAGTGCTTTCTTTGCAAGTCGGAGGACCACGTTTGAACCTCAGGACCCTCCTAAAAAGTCAGGCATGGCTGTGCCTGTAAGCACTGTGGGACAGAGACAGGCAGGTCCTAGGATCTCACTGACTGGGTAGTCTAGGCCAGAGTAGTGAGCCTCAGACTCATTGGGAAATTTTGTTCAAGACAGAGAGCTATACAGGATGACATCTGGCATTCTGTTCTGGCCTTAGCATGTGCTCATACAAGTGTGTCACAATACATTCTGATGAATACAACACACACACACATACACACACCACAACATTTTAAAAATGCTTTAATTTTATGTGCTAAAATGTTTACCCACATGTATGAAAGTGACACTGGAGTTATAGGTGGTTGTGAGCTACTGTTCAGGTGCTGGGGACTGAACCTGGGTCCTCTGGAAGAGCAACCAGTTCTTTCAACCAACCAGCCATCTCTCCAGCTCCACCATATAAATCAGTTTCTAGGGTCTAGAGAGAATGGTTCAGTGCTTAGAGCACCGGATAATCTTCCAGAGGGCCTTGGTTCAATAACTAGCACCAGTATGACCACTCACCATGGTCTATAACTTCAGTTCCAGGGAATCTGATGCCTTCTTCTGGCCTCCACAGACACCAGGCTTGCCCGTGGTGCACAGACATCTATGCAGACAAAATGCCAGCAAACAAGCAAACAAATAATAAAAATTAATGTGTGTGTGAGGGGGGGGGAGAGAGAGAGAGAGAGAGAGTGTGAATGTGCCTCTGAGGACACCAAAAGAGGGTATTGGACCCTTGAAAATGGAGTTGCAGATTAGCTACCTAGTGAGGGTGCTGGGAACCAAGCCCCAAGTCCTCTACAGGAGCAGCCAGTGCTTATCTGCTGAGCCATTTCTTCAGCCCCAAGAAACTGAATTTCAATGAAAAGCCATCGCAAAACATGGGTCCAATAGGTGGTCATGCTAAAGTCTGTCAAATGCTTAAGTGCCAGTCTTCGGCGAGCTTTCTCAGAAAATGAAAAGAGGAGGAAACAGCTGACATATGCAGCCAGCATACCCTGACATTAAAACCAGGAGGAAAAAAATCCTTGTAACCTTGAGCTAGGCAAAGAGTTTTTATGTAGGGCAATACAGTATGATCTACAATGAAGTCACTGGTCTCCATCAAAATGAAAATCTTCTATTCCTAAAAGATAGTGTTAAAATATAAAGAAACCAACCAGCAAGTATTTGCAAATCATATACCCGATAAAGGACACATTAGTAAAATACATGAAGACCTTTTCACTGCAGTGTTATAAGGAGGCAAATGATGTAAATTAAAAAAGGATACATGGGCAGACATTTTGCCAAGAAAGATAAACAAGGAAATAAAATGTGGACCAAGTGTGATAAGTCACAGCGGAGCAGTGGTAAATAGATCTAAGTAAATAACAACGGGGGGTATATGTGGAAACCATGCACTCCTAACTTTGAAAAATTCCCCCTGGTGAGCTTACTGTGTATTCAGTATTTTACCTTGTTAAAATAATGGTTGCACTAGACAGCACAGCATATATCTATTAATTAAAAATTACTTTACATTAGGTGTCAGAATACCTCCTGTTAGGTCTCACAGGCAGTTCACATATCCAGAAACGAGCTCAAGCTGGACTGTAGAAGGATTTCTGGAGGTTAGATAAAAGTTCCCTAGAAACTTGTGAAATGGATTTTTCATCTCCCCAAAAGAATCATTTCCTTTGCCTCTGGCAGAAGGGACGTACAGCTCTCCAACTTACATACATACCTGTGGCACCTATTAGCATATTAAATTCCACGCTGGCCTCCAGGTTCCTTCAGTATCACAAGTACCTGTTACACACTTAAACCTTCAAACCAGCAGTCTGGCTTTCTGCCCCGCCTCCACCCAGCTACTCATATTCCTTATAATCCAGATGATTTGTCTTCCTCCCTCCGTTTCTCCCTCCCTCTCTCTTTCTCTCTGTCACTATCCTCTCTCTCATTCTTGGTCTCTTGTTTTCTCTCGCTCTCTTGCCGTCTGTCGATGCCCACTCTTCTCCGCTTTTACTCTCTCTCATGCTCTCCCAACCCTCTCTCTGGTAGCTCGGATCTTTTCTCGTCTGCTTTCTTTTTTCTGCTCTGGACGTTTTTGGATGTGTCTGGGGATTTTCTCTGTCTTATCCACAATAAAGACCCAATAACGTCATGTCGGCAGTTTCTTCACTGTGCCCCCATGCACACACTTCCCCCGCAAAACTTATAAACCTGATTACATCGGCTCGCCTTTCAGCATTTGTGTTACTTACGTCCTTTATTTTTAAACTTTCTGTGGGGTGGCTGTTTGTTATTTCTACCACCAGGTAATACTTTCCATAAGTTTGTGTAATTTTAAAAGAATTTCTGCTTGCAACAAATTATCCCAAGCTGTATTTATTCGTAATGTTTTGCCTTTATGAAATTTTTTTGTTGTGGAATTATGAATTGGCAGAATTGCAGAGCTTGCCCCTCCCCCTGGTTTAAAGCTCTTGTTCTGTAACCTCAGCATTTCTATGTTGAGATGGGAAGTGGGGATAGAAGACACTCTCCCCACCCCAGTTGTCCATAGGCTGCCTAGCCAGCACTTAGGGTAGACCCCTACTTGTCCACAGGTCACCTGGCCAGCACTTAGGGTAGACCCCCACTTGTCCACAGGTCACCTGGC
>LOJH01015885.1:0-12122 GCA_001685095.1 Ellobius talpinus | reverse complement strand
AGCACTTAGGGTAGACCCCCACTTGTCCACAGGTCACCTGGCCAGCACTTAGGGTAGACCCCCACTTGTCCACAGGTCACCTGGCCAGCACTTTGCGTAGCAGCAGACACAAGAGAGAATCTACCTCAACAGGGTGGATGGTGAAAGTTGTCCTCTGACCTGCACACACACATTTATACACTTATGCACAAATACAGAAACACACAATTCAAATAAAAGAATAAAACTGCCACCCCATTTCCTTCAGGTTTCCTAACTTGATTCAAAACATTCAAGTTCATTTCCAGTTAAGAATAGTAGGATTTTTTTTTTTAAATTTGTCTTTGGTAATAGTACTCCTCCTCGTGTGTGTGTGTGTGTGTGTGTGTGTGTGTGTGCACTACTAGAGATTGAAGCCAAGGTTTCACCCATGCTAGACCAAGCACTGTATCATGGGAAACATTCCGAACTCTCATAGCATTTTATCTTGATTGGGGTTAATAACGCTTCTTGAATTTGTAGCTTAATGACTTTCATAAATTTTAAACAATATCAGCCAGTGTCTCTTTAAATATTGATACTTGCTCATTACTTCTCTCACTTACACTTCAATACGGAACACGTTAGTCCTTTAAACTTGGGCTCATGTGTCTTTCAGGCGCCTTTTCATTTCCTAGAGCTTTTACTTATTGCTTCAACCTGAGTATTTATTGACCTAGTGAGCCAGTAATCTGTTGAATTGTGAATACAGTTTTTTGCATGCTTGTCTTTTCCCGAGGTTCTCACTGAAGGCTGTGACCTAGCTATAGAATGCATCTGTGCTTCTTCCCTTCATACCCATCTTCCCTGCTTGCTGCTGTTCACACTGCACCTGTGCCTCCTGGCTCCAGAAGATCCTCCAGAGCTGCGCTGGCTGTCCCTGGATGCCTTCCTTTGTCGTTTGTGTTCCCCAAGAAAAGAGCCACTCTGTTGCTTGCTTGGAGTAATTAGATATTATTTGCATATCAGACACTGCTTTGTAAGCCTCGGAGTACATTGCTGATCTATAGCTGTCTGCTGGTTTAAAAGTGGGACAATCACAGCTGATTTCAGTGTCCCCACAGGGCAGGGTCCTCCTGCTCCCTCCAGCAGCAAAGCAGTTCTTTATCTCAACAACTCAGCCTGGCTACTGTAACCACCTTTGGTGGTTTTTCATAGTTCAAATAGTAACAATTAGGTTATCCTCAGGACTTCATCCTGGGCCCCCTTCCCTTTTCAGTATCTACCCTTTCTCTCAGTGGTCATCCAGGGTCATGGCTTGATGTGCCATTTAGATCTCCAGTTCCATCCTCTTTCCAGTACTCCAGTCTCCAATGTTCGCTCACCTAATTGATATCATCTCATTGATGGATATACAACTCAAAGCTAATGTATCCACACAGAAGTTTGATACCCTGCAACAGAGATCCTGGGAACCCCTATTCTAATGCAGTAATTCAACAGCCATTGACGTATCACTGTCTCTGTAGTTTATCAAAGTAGTTTTAGGTATCTGACATTTTGTTATATTTCTTATTTTAGAATATAAGTCCCTTGGAATAGAAAGAGGGTTTTCCTGTTTGCTACCTCATGATCAATACCCACAACTTGGTCCAGACCACAGTGTTTGATACTGAAGGACTTATGGAATGATTATCAGAAGGTATTCACATTAGAGCAGAGGAACAGAACAGAGCTGGACTTTAGATCTTGTTCTTGCTTGGCTTTTGATTGGACTAGAGAGGCAGGGTTGTGCGTAGATTGTGAGAAGTTTCATTCTCATTCTCTGCCATTTCTAGGTCTCATCACCGCTACCTCGGGGCTGTCATTCATATCTTACGCCTCGACACTGCACCTAAACTTTTCTAACTCATCAGCAATCCCATTGGATTTACCTGCCGTTGTTCCCCCACTCAGTCTCGGCTCTCCATCCTCTACAACCCTAATCCCAACTTGCATCCTCTCTTGACAACGAAACATTCAAGCCTTTTACCAGCCCTTGCTCCTAACTCTTATTTCCATATAATTATTTTCTACACGGTAACTGTATCTTGTCAAATAAAAACACCTCTTGTCCTTGAGCTGCCCTCGATCACCAAAGGTTTTTCATCATGCTTAGAATAAAAACCAGGCACCTACCCTGGCCTGTATGTCTGTGCAGGGTTTGGCAGCTGCCTTCTGTTATGACTCTGCCTTCATTCTTCTTCTCACTAGGCCCCACCTACACTCACTGTTATCTTTTATAATAACATAGTAAGCTTACTGTTTTTAATACTATTATTTTAATATCTTTAGATATATTTTATGTGTCTGCATATGTATATATGTGCCTGCATGTGTGTATACATATACACTGTGTTAGTTCCTAGTGTACAAAGAGTTCAGAAGAAGAAATATGATTATCTGGAACTGGAATAACTGGATGTGAGCCACCAAATACTTGTTGGGAGATGGATATCAACATGTAGAAGAATACAAATCGATCCATATCTATTGTCATGCACAAAACTCAAGTCCAAATAAATAAAAAAATCCTCAAAATAAAACCCACCACAATTAACCTCATAGAAGAGGAAGTGGGAAGTACACTTGAACACATTGGCACAGGAATCCACTTCTAAAATATAACCCCAGTAGCACAGACACTGAAACAATAAATGGGACCTCCTGAAACTGAAAAGCTTCTGTAAAGCAAAGGATATTGTCATCAAGACAAAACAGCAGCCTATAGCATGGGAAAATATCTTCACCAACCCCACATAAGAGAGAGGACTGATCTCTAAAATATAGGAAGAACTCAAGAAACTTGACAACAAAAGAACAAATAATCCAATAAAAAAATTTTAGACATCGAACAGACCTAAACAGTGAACTCTCAACAGACGAATATAAAATGGCTGAAAGATACTTAAGGAAATACTCAACATACTTAGCCATCAGAGAAATGCAAATCAAAACATACTGAAAACTCTGAGATTCCATCTTACACCTGTCAGCATGGCTAAGGTAAAAAGCACTGATGACAGCTTATGCTGGAGAGAATGTAGGGTAAGGGGAAATGCTCCTCCATTGCTGGTGAGAGTGCAAACTTGTACAGCTACTTTGGATATCAGTATGGTGGTTTCTCAGAAAATTAGGAAGCAATCTACCTCAAGACCCAGTAATACCACTTTTGGGTTTATACCCAAAGGATACTCAAGCATACCACAAGGACATGTGTTCAACTATGTTCATAGCAGCATTATTCATAATAGTCAGAACCTGGGAACAATCTAGATGCCCCTCAACTGAAGAATGGATAAAAAAAATGTGATACATTTACACAATGGAGTACTATGCCACTATAAAAAAAATAATGACATCTTGAAATTTGCAGGCAAATGGATGGATCTAGAAAAAAACACATTGAGTGAGGTAACCCAGACCCAGAAAGACAAGTACAATAGTACTCACTCATAAGTGGATATTAGACATAAAGCAAAAGAGAACCAGCCTACAGTCCACAACCCCAGAGAACCTAGAGAGCAAAGAGGACCCTAAGAGAGACATACNAAAATAATGACATCTTGAAATTTGCAGGCAAATGGATGGATCTAGAAAAAAACACATTGAGTGAGGTAACCCAGACCCAGAAAGACAAGTACAATAGTACTCACTCATAAGTGGATATTAGACATAAAGCAAAAGAGAACCAGCCTACAGTCCACAACCCCAGAGAACCTAGAGAGCAAAGAGGACCCTAAGAGAGACATACAAGGATCTACACAGGAAGGAGAAAAAGACAAGATCTGAGTAAACTGGGAGCGTGGGGGTCACAAGAGAGGGTAGAAGAGGAGAGGGGAGGAAGGGAGGGGAGCGGAGAAAAATGTATTACTCAATAAAAACAATAAAATGAACAATACATAGACATACAACACACAACAGCACAACCACAGAGCCATTCTCAAGCTGCCCCCATGTTTAAAACTTTGTATTAGGTCTTTGAGAATTTTGTACAATGTGTTTTGATCATATTCACACCATCCCCCAAATCTTTCCTTCCCCATTTCATTAACTTTGTGTCCTTAAAGGAAAACTATCAAGACCATTTGACACTGCCCATATATTCTTGGATTTGTGACCTTCTACTAAAATTTAGTTGACTTCATGGGAGGATACACTTTTAGAGTAAACTGGCTCTCTCCTGCAGCTACAGGTTGCCAATAGTGTCATGCTTGGCCAAGGCTGGGATTTGGGCTCAATTCCTCTCTTCATGCAGGAGTTTGTCTGGTTTGGGCTTGCACAACTCTTGTGTGTGCTGTCACAACTGCTGTTAGTTCATATGTACCTTGTTGTGTCCAGAGACACTATTTCCTTATATTTGATTACCCCCTCTGGCTCTTATTCTCTTTTCCCACCCACTCCTCTGCTAATCTGAAATGATCCATGAGCCTTGGCAGGAGGCAGAGGGGTATGCATGATCAATTTAGGGCTGAGCATTCTGCAGTCTCTTGTTTTCTGTGCCTTGGCCAGTTGTGAGTCTCTGCGTTAATCACCATCTTCTAGAAATGGAAATTGAAAAAAAATAATCTAGTCTATCATCTTGTTGGACTGAGTCATAACTTATTCTTTATCTAAAAGTGATAGTAAGTAAAGTTTAAAATCCACGTTTTCTCTTTGTCCCTGTTTCATTTTCTCATAGAACTATTCTGAATTTGTTAGAGCAAAAAATAATTGAATATGTTTTGATCTCTGATTGGAACCAAACAATGTACTTTATTATCTATTTTATTTATTAGGTTAGCTCTCTCAATGAGGTACTGTTATTGCCTATGCTGTATATACAAGGTACTTGAGGTCCAGAATGTTTCTATCTCATTCCAAAGATCACAAAGATAACTGACATTTCATTTGGCTATCTCAAGTAAACTTCAGACATCAGTCACCTATGATAAGGAAGATGCTGGCTTGACTCTAAGTGCTGTTGAACAAACCTCCCAGTAATTCCTTATGGTCCTAGAGATGGGGAGTGAGGGATGCAATGAGTACCAATGTCTTAGTAAGATACCTTATAAAATATTGGCAGCAAACCCTGAAAGAATTTGGCCAACATCATTCTTGGATGGATGAACCAATGAGTAAAATCAGGTCACTTTCGCCTCTTCTGTTTAAACAGTAGTAGATTCCCAAAGCTTGGCAATCAGGAAAATCTGAAAGGCTGGCTTTGTTTACCAATCAACCCTGGGTTATAACATGATCAGCATATTATATTATTTAGGAAACAAAATTACACATAAAATTGAAAGTACATATTTACAAAATATTTACAGTTTGAAGGAGGAGAAAAAGCTAGGAAAATAAATGACCATGTAAAACTAAAAGACTGTGTTGCACACAGCCTTAACTATTTTAATGAAAATAAAGGGGAAAGACAGTGTAGGTATGTAGATAATTGAATAAACTTTAAATTCTCAGTTGGTCATTTAGTATCATAAAGATACAAATCTGTTGAACAACTTTACATGGTATTTTAATAATGGTTCCTAGTAGCCAATGAATTTTCTTGATTTTTCAAAATTTTCTACATTAATATCTTAGACAGTGAAGTGTAGTTTTATACATCTGGAAGATAAACTCTTTCTTTAAAATTGATTCAATGCAATCACAGCATTAAGAATGGTTTTTAAAATCATTAAAGTGATAGTTTACTTTGCAAATGAATGGAGGGTTAACATCTTAAAAATTTTTTAAAAACGTTAATTGACCAACTGCTGTATTGAGTAACTTTGTGAGCAACATTATGAATTAGCTTATTTGAGTCTGTACCAATTCGACAAACCAAGTAACTGTCTAAGATAGCCTGTTGCAGATACAAAGAAACCTAGGCAGTCTAACTTGGGAGCTCACCCATGTTGGCTTACAGGGAAGTTCCCATAGTTCCTGGGAACTATGAGTGTGTATTGAGCTATAAGCATGTATATAAGTATAGACAGATGTATCTACACATTCATAAATATTTATGCAAGTTCTCTGTCCCCTAACACTGAAATTTCACAGTGCAACAGTTTCTTTTGTCTGTGTTTATTAGAGAAGTTTCAGGATGGAAATGGTGGTGAGCGCCTGTACTCCTAGATTCTGGGGAAACTGAGGCAACAAAATCAAGAATTTGTGGTCTGTTAGCAATACCAATAGGTTTCTTTCCTAACCACAAGACAAAAACAAAAAAAAACTGAACCTAACCAAATAATCAAACAAAAAATTACCAGCTTGAAAGTTGCCAGTTGGAGGTGTGATGCTGTGTATTGCAAAGTGGGTTTGGGACTGGAAAATTCTTAGTCCCATTTACCTTGTGATCCTGCATTAATTGGGATTTTATTTTCAATTTACTGAGATGGGTTTTTGGAGATGAGGGTTGTACAGTGGTAGTGGGGTGTGTGTGTGCGTGCGTGTGTGTGTGTATGTGTGTACACATTGCCACATGCATGTGCTGGGTGACAGAGGAGCCATTGTGGACTGTGGGAAAGTGTATGTAGATGCCATCTGCTCTTTGTGGAATGATACTTAGAGCACCCAGCACCTTCAGAGTGGTGTGTGTGAGAGAGAGTGAGTCATGCTGGGAACATTTTCTGCCTGCCCACTCCTAGGCATATTGACAAGCTTTATTTTATTCTCTAGGTTCTAGTCTTCGGATTCAGTGAAAGAATGATATTCCTGAAGTATCTCACATAAGAATTATAAGTGATTATTGAAAAGACTTTACTTTCCTGAGGGTGGGCATCTATTTCATTTGCCATTGTGAGCCAGCATCTGGTCTGCTGTCTGGAACAGAGTCAAGACCTAATAACTAGTTACGGGTGAATGACGGAATAATAAATGTTTTGGTTTTATTGGATCAGATTATGTCTGGAATCATTGCTTTCCTGGGTCACTGAGATGCTGGCAACTCAGATTGTGCTGTGGGATATTTTTAGACCCAAGTTTCTTTGACCTCGTCTTAGCTATGTTTCTATTGCACAAATAAAACACCATGGTAAAAGCAACTTGGGGAGGGAAGGGTTGGTTGTATCTTACAGCTTGTATCCATTATCCAGGGCAGTAGGGGCCGGAGTAGATGTAGACACCATGGAGGAGCAACGCTTATTGACTTGCTTCTCCTGGCTTTCTCAGTTGGTTTTTTATACCATCCAGGAGCACCTACAAAGAGGTGGCACACCTACAATGGGCAGGCCCCCATAACAATTATCACCTAAGAAAATTCCCCACAGGCTTGCCTACAGGCCAGTCTTGTGGAGGAATTTTCTCAATTGAACTTTTCTCCTTGCAAACAACTCTAGCTTGTGTCAAGCTGACAAAAGAACTTGACAACACTGACCTATTAGCAAACCCACCCCCCATGTGTATTTTTAAGGGTATGTAGCGACATCATTAAATCAGTAAGGGTTTAAAAACGGAGAATGAACTGGGAATAACTCATGGAATAAGGCATGCTGTTATTCACATTGGGTTTGTATTGTTTAGGTTAAACAAGAAAACAAATTACAGTATAACACGAGTGACAGCGGAATATATTATAGAAAAACAAGCGAAGTAGAAATAGCATGAAAGATGAGCGCTAGATAGTGTGGACCCAACCATCAATCTTTCCTGGGGAAAACACTGTCTAGATTCTAGAAGCAATTTAATGAGGGTTTCAGAAGGCTTGCTTCTATCACATCAAACTTTGCAAGTATTTCAAAAATACTGAAATCTTGAAGCACTGGGTAAATTATGGTCTGCTGTTTGTTTGCCTGTTTCAGCAATGTAGAACCAGATGGTTGGGGAAAGTGAAATTCTAGAGGAAAGAGTCAGGAGATCAGAGTTGGGCACTTTAGTTTATTATATCAACTTATCATATGAATCCCTATTCATCTGAAATATTCTTCTATCTTTATGTCATATGAGGCACAGAAAGATCCAGGAAGTAGCTTAAATTCACTCAGCTAGAGATGTAAAACCCAGAAGTGAATGCAAACAGCTTAAACAAAACTCCTTTTTTATGTCGTTAACTCGGCAGTTGCTAGATCAAAACCTCAAGTTTTAGACTGCTAAGACACACTGCTTCTTTCAAATGTGAAATGAAATATAAGGGCTTAATTTTTAAAGGGATTTTCTATTTTCAAAAGTAACCCTAGAAGCCAGGTGGTGGCGTACTCCTTTAATCCTAGCATTTGGGAGGCAGAGGCAGGCAGATATCTGAGTTAAAGGCCAGCCTGGTCTACAGAGTGAGTTCCTGGCCAGCCACGGCTACACAGGCTAAACCCAGTTTCAAAAAACCAAAAATCAAAACCAACCAAACAACAACAACTTCAACAACAAGCAATCCAAAATCAAAACAAAAATCCTTCAAACTCTCCAACACAAGGAAAGGGTGCCCCACACGAATCTTTTATTTCTTGAATGCATCAAATTACCCCAGTCCCTGGGACTTTGTGCTTGCAGGTCTGTCCGCCTGGAATGGTCTTCTCTAAGTTTTTCATGTGGCTCGTTCTTTATCCCCGGGCAAGTTTCAGCTCAGACAAACCTTTCCACAGAGGGCTCCTATGTCTACTCTACTCCCATTGCTCACCCTTCCTTAGTCTCTCCCCTCCCCATTCTATTTCCATGCTCTTCCCTGCCCTCATCTTGAGTTAAACATTTCTGGTCACTGATGCTCCCTGTGTTTGTCTGTTTCCCATGTGGAAGCACTGTGAGTTCAGCGACAATGGCTGCTCGCTCACTGAAATTTCTCAACCTTCACCTCTGCTTGGCACATCTCAGGAGCTTCCAAAACATTTGACAGTAAGAAAAGAAAGTGTGGGTACATGGTGGATGACTACTATGGGGGTAATCCAAATCTGATTGGATTTGAGGGCTATTCCACAGGAGGGAATCTATGTCTGATACCGTAAACCCCATCAAATACTCATACTTGGGGAGGAGGTCATAGACCCTGAGGGGGATACACTATTGTTGCTTAGCTATATGGAAGGAGTTTCCAAATTGCTCATGAATATCTGTTTATACCCGCAGACATATGTTACTCTTAGCTTTAATCAGAGACATGTCTCTTCGATGTGAACTACAATGAATGCAGACTTAGGATTGCCCAAGATGCTAAGGTTAAGTGAAGTTGAGGCTTGGGCTTCAAGAAGATATTTAGACTACCTCCTTTAAGGCTCATGGAACACAGCAGAAGAAGGTGCAGAAAGAATGTAAGAGCCTAAAGGCAGGGACAAAGGCTGAGAAGAGCTCTTCGAGGTACAGTACAACCACTGGAATCGTGAACTCAGGGCAGATGCGGTTACTGGCACTGGGCCTGAGTGGGGATTGCCTAGCCAGCTGTCATCTACACTGAGTGATGCTCTCTTGGCTTCTGAAAGAGTTCGAGAGAAGAGAAGGCATTGTCTTCAGATGCGAATATATTGGTGAGCACACCAGGCTACAGTGAAGAGTTCCAAACCTATTGTCACAGACATGGCCCTGGCAAAACAAATAGATGAGTCAGAATATAAAGCAAAGCAAAAATCCATGAGTGTGGAGAAGAGATTTCCAAGGAGGAAGGCAGGCTGACAAGGGCAGTAGGGAGATCAGAGAGGGAAATGAAGGCAACTAATCAGGATGGATTCTATCCGTTGAAGAAACAAAACAAATACAGGCAAAAGGAAATCTTACGTGTTGTGAATGGGGATATAAACTAGCCCGACCACTATGAGTATTAGTATAGAGGTTCTTCAAAAACTCCTTCATAGTCTCTCCTGGGAACCTACCCAAAAGAGCCCCAAGTGAACACACCATAGAGATTCTGGGATATCAATGTTTAATGCCGCACTGTTCACAATGACTAAGTCATGGAACGATCCAGGTGGCCATAAACAGTGGGATGGATAAAGAAAATATTGTTTAAACACACAGTGTTATTCTTTCAGCCATAAATGAGAACAAGGTTATGTCATTAGAAGACTAGATGCCACTGGAAAGAATCATATTAAGCAAATTAAATCAGTCTAAGAAAAATAAATATTGCATTCTTTATCTCATTTATAGTTCCGAGGTTTTTTTATATAGACACATAAAATTAGGTTTGTATATATGACATTAAAGTAGAAGCAAAAACTTTCAAGGAACAACTAATGGGAAGGGTTAGAAAAGAAGGAGTGGTAGGGAGTTGGGGGTATGCTCAAAGTTACTACATATTTGCAGGAAAACTGAATGTGGAACTCAGTATAATAAAAAGAAAAAATGGAAGAAAACGTTGAAATAATGAACATCACCTATAGGGTTGGAGCCTGCAGATCCCAGAAACCTTCATGTACTCTAGAGCATAGGCCCACCATGCTGCCATGAATGGTGCCATCAAATAGGACAAGAGAGAGCTGAGGCCCAAGAAGCCCTTGTTAATAGCTACCTCTAGTGAGCCATTGTGCTAAGAGGGTCATCAAAGGGACCATTGTTGTGGTGGTTTAATGAGAATGGCACCCACAGACTCATATATCTGATCTGGGAAGAACTGCAGCCTGTGGGAAGAGGTGTGTGCCTGGGGGTGGGCCTGCAGTTTGGAAAGTCTCCTTCCATCCCCAGGGCACTCTTTCTGCCTCCTGCTTGGGGTTCTGCGAGTCCTCAGCTTTTCCTCTGCCAAGCTTTTGCTCTGTCATCATGGACTCTAATCCTCTGAAAAATAAGCCAAATTAAACACTTGCTTTCCTAAGTTGCCTTGGTCATGGTGTTTTATCACAGAAATAGGAAACTAAGACAATTATGGTGGCTATTTACAGGTTGTGGCTATACTTAGGTCCATATAAATTCGCCATTTGAATTTTACCTGAATCTTTTTTATTTATCTTCTTTCTCTTTCCTTTTTATTTTGGGTGTGTGTTAATGCGTCTGAAGATACACATACATGTGTACATTCACATGCATGTGGAGGTTCAGGGTCATCTTTGGGTGTCATTCCTCAGGAACCATCCACCTGGGACTTTGGAATTCAGTTAGGCCAGCTTGGCAGTGAGCTCCAAAGGTGCTCCTGTCTCTCCTTTCCCAGTGCTAGGACTGCAGGAGGGCACCACCATGTGCATCATCTTCTGCGGGTTCTGGGATTGACCAGGTCTCCATGTTTACATATGAAGAGCTTTACCTATGGAGCCATCTCTCTGTCTCAATGACTTGTTCACCTGCAGCTCTCACTGTCACTTGTACCTAACACTTCCCCTGTCTCCCCCTAACAGAATACACAGCATGAAAAACTTACCTTTGCCACATAACCAGTGTCCAGAGGCATTCTGAAGAAAGAGTTCAGAAGTGAACCAAGAAACGGGCTGGCAGTCCATTCTGCCGGTGATAAGAGAAGGTGGGGGACGAGGCTGGGGAAAGTGCACCGAGTCCCTGCTAAGCCTCAAGCACTGTTTCAGATGCTTTTCCACCCCTTCGTTCATTTGTTTGCTTTGTTGAGTTACAAGTCCTGGGAGCCTAACTTTAAGAAGCAAAAAAAAAAATTGCTTAGAATAGAAGTCTATCAACTTTTCTCCTCCTCCTGTAAATTAATGTCACACAAAGCAAGCGGTTCTTTAATAGAAGGTTGCAGATCACCAACGCCTCCAACATTCACGACATTCACTGGGGTCAGTGGAATAACCAGAAAGTACTGTATCCAAAACAGCCCGATAGAGAATTGTAATGAAGGCCTTGGCCCCCATGTTCACCTGCAGGATCGTTCTCATGTGTCATTTTTAGCGCGGGTTTAGTTGAATAGGAGCCAAAAGCACAATTTCCAAATAGAAGAGCACAAGTAAAGCAGATCTAGAGGAGGCTGTTGGGAACGGGCTCAGCAAGCTCAGTTAGAAAGGGGAAAAATGCAGGCTGGCACGGTGTCACGCTGGAGATTGGAACCGGAAAACCACAGGGCACCAGTTCTGATAAGATCGGGCTAGCTATACCAAATCGCCAGGCTGAACTCTTTTCAGCCAGGCCCAAGAACTAGTGAGTTCAAGGGCTCCACTGTAAGGTAAGGAGCATGAGCTACACAATCTGGAATTGAATTGTTAAGGGCCCCATATGAGGAAGGAAGCACTTAGAAGAGACTTCTTGTTATGGTTTTTGACTCTTTAAGAGGCAAGCCACGCCCACTCCCAGTG
>LOJH01015884.1:0-23176 GCA_001685095.1 Ellobius talpinus | reverse complement strand
CTGTACCTGCACCTGCACACACATGCACACTGCAGCTGCACACACATGCACACCGAAGCTGCACACACATGCACCCTGCACTTGCACACATGCACACAGCAGCTGCACACACATGCACACTGTACCTGCACTTACACACACATGCACACTGCAGCTGAACATACATGCACACTGAACTTGCACACACATGCACACCACACCTGTACACACATGCACACTGTACCTGCACCTGCACACACATGCACACTGCAGCTGCACACACATGCACACCACACCTGCACATACATGCACACCGCACCTGCACAGACATACATATAACACTCTTTTGTAAGCACCTCTTACATCTGGAATATTTAAGATCTCTTATATAAAGCAAAAATAGATAATACATTAATAATGGACAAAATAATTGAATAATCTCTTCACAAAATAAAATAGCTCAATTTATTTAAAAAACTTTGGAAAATATGCAAATTAATCAGTCCAAACTTAAGTCACTATTCAGTTAAAACCACTTGCTATAAATTGGAGGTGAATTGACAATGCTGAGGATGTGGAGAGCAGGGCTCTCAGGCAGTGTGAAGGTTGCCAGGTGCATCAGCTTTGAGAGAGAATCTGTGGTGTGTACTAAGGCTAACATACGTATACCACATGACTCAGCCATTCCACTAGGAACAGACCCACAGAAATGCATACAGACAGCAAAAGGTAGACACAAGAATGTTCATAGCAATGCCATCTTTACTAGCAAAAGTAGGCCATATAAATGCCTATTTACACTACAGTTATATAAACTACATATGGAAACATGGAGTGTTCTAAATCAGTGAGAATAAACAAATTTCCTCTTCCTGTCTAATACAAATACAAATCATAAATATAATATTAAATGAGTGGAGGATGCAATAAAAATATTTTATGACCTTAAGTGCCCTTCAAAAAGGGGGGGGTGGAGAGAAACCAAGTCCATGATGACAGATATCTAAAGGGGGACTTCTGGAGAATGGGGTCAGTGAACATAGCTCTGTGTTGAGAGCCCTGTCTCATGACCAGATCAGAGTGGTGGAGAAGTGGGTGGATTCACACTAAAGATCTATCAAACTATAAACTAAGTAGGAAACTGTACCCAAGTTAAACTTAAAATGTAAAGCTTACACAACTAGACTAGCAACGCTCTTGTGCTAGAGGACCTGTGCAAACTCACCTGTGAGCCTGTGTTCAGTTCTGCAGGGTGCTGCATCTTAGTCGTGCCAGGGCTGACTGCCCTTGGCTTTATCTGTTGACCTGGCTCCTCCACTCTCCCTTTCTACCCTCTGCTTTCATTGTGAATGACGAGTCTTGGTCCCAACCCTTCCTCTGGTTGCTTTGCCCTTAGACTCGGTTTCTTCTCTCCAACACCTCACTAAAAAGACTCTCATATTGGGTTAATTCTATTTTTTTCCTAAAATAATTTGCTTAATGGCCTGATTGAATTTTATTGTTTATTTTTCACTCTTTTCTTTAACCTATTGCTGTATAATAAAATGTCCATTATGACTAATAGTTTCATCATTACTGGTCTATGGTTTGGTTTGCCATCTTTATTTTCCTCCCCAACTGACAACTTTAAAAAAAATCCTCCCCTATGACTTTCTGCTGAACACAGTGAGGGCGGGGCTGCAGAGTGGGCAGAGCTGCGGAGTGGGTGGGGCTGAGGAGTGGGCCGGGCTGGAGAGTGGGTGCCTTTTCTTGTTCTCTGTCCTCCAGTTTGAGAGAAGAACTGAATGATCAAACAGGCAAGGAGAAGAGGATTCAAAACCGATTACTAAACTACATGTAGCTTCCCACTTGCCCAAAGTGGTTAAACAGACAGCTTTCCTTGAAGCTTTAGCAAAGCTATCTGACCTGGGTCCACTTACAGAACTATTTGCCCTTTGCTTTTAGTTGATTATTTTTAAAAATAAATCCTCTAGTCCTCAACTGGAGATGCTGAAGAAACCAGAGAGTTTGTACCTTTTTTTTTTTCCATATAAAGGTTTTGGCCAGGAGTTTTTCAAACACTGGAATAAATTTTTAATTTGGACTTTGATTTTCAGACAAGCCCAGCTCATGTTCTCTTGGGTCTCCTTCCCAAAGACCAGACATCAAACAGGCACTGCTCCCTGTCTTAGTCGAAGCGGCAGAAAGGCTCACAGCCACACCATCAACAGAAACTGCTTCCCATCTAGCCTGCCTGGGCTGCACCCTGCCTGCTACCTCGAGCTCACCAACGTGTCCGCTCTGTGAACCCAAAGCAGAGTTCTTTCACCAGGAATGAATGGTGCGGGCTATGATGCAGACAGTGCTGGGAACACTGTGAGTAGTCCACCTGGGGACCCTGTGTGGAGCATCTCAGAAACAACACAGAGAATACTTACCTGGCCCGGGAGCGCCCATGAGCACGAAGGTGGTTTCCCCAGAGCCAGGCTTATCCACTGCCTTTTGGAGGATGCGCTGACCCCTGTGACTTCCTCAAATTTGGGAAACTCGACTGCATGGTTTGTGGAAGTGGGGAACTGCATTCGCACCCCCGCAGCCCTCAAAAAAGCATAGAATCACAAAGAGAAAAAAGCAAAAAGATGCTACAAGTTACGCTGTTTGACTCTCGTTGTTTTTCTTTCTTTTCCTTTTCTAAAACTCTCCTTCCCAGTTTGGATTGTAGAGGGCACCCATATGCTTACTGTAAATAACACCCCAAAGTGTAACTCTTACCTTCACTTTCTCAAACTCAACTGGCAAAATGGAGAGCAGGAAGGAAGGAGAAAGGAGGAAAGGATTTGTTGTGTGCAAAAGTGGTTCATTTCCCTTCACAGCCGTAGATGAGAGATGGGAGGGGACGGAGACTCAATCCCAGCAGCCCCTGGAAAAGTGACCACCCAGGCAGCTACAATCATTTCCTGTCAATTGTTACCTGAAATAACCAGGGGTAGAAACAGCATCCAATGTCATTTGGGGAATGTCTGGCACACTTGTGTCCCACAATGAGATACAAATGATTTTTTACGCGGTAATGACAGAGTCCTCAGAAAATCATTTCTATTCTTATTTCGAGTCACTTAATGTAATTGCACTGAGCCTGAAAGGGGGAGTTGACTATTGGTCACCCAAGGTCTAGGACAATTCCCCCAGATACTCATGGGAATAAACTGTAGTTCTGACTAAATTTATGACTCTTTTCTAAGATTGAGAGGCAACTGTACATCACCTCAGAGGAATCTACATGGTAAACTCTACTGGTATACTTAGGAAGCATTCCCAGAATTCTCTACCTTCAACCTTGGCCTTGACTCTGAAGTGGCCTCTTGCAAAGAGAGAAATGGTTTTGGTGTGATAGGCAGGGTTCTTGTCCATTGGCTGCTGCCCAGGGCCCTGATCCTTGAGTTTCAAGAGCTGGAATTTCAGGTGAGACAGAAGGGAAGTGTGTGCCTCCTTCCTTAAGGACTAAGTAGAGCACGGCACACACACACACACACACACACACACACACACACACACACACGCATGTCCTCAAGCGAGGACAGTATACCAACACCCAGAGCTATCAGATGGAGAGCAGGGTCGATAGAGAGGGTTAGGACAGGGACTGTGTCCCGCTTCCCTTTTAGGCAAGAGGCCAGACATGTCTGTGGTTGGCTAGGCCTATGAAGAAGGAATCCTTGGACATGGGCCTGCAGCTTAGCCCTCACTCCTAGTGGGTGACAAAAACGAGGTGATTATTTGTTTTTTCGGAAATGACCTCCATGAGGCTCCAAAGACCAAGCTGCAGTCTGCAAGGCACGCGGCAGGCTTTCTTCTGGGTGTGAGAGGATTTCCTTGGTTTGGTGGGATTCGTTTGTTTTTTGAAGGGGCCTGTTTATTTTCTCTTCCTTTAAGGTTATGATTTTTTTAGACTCACGAGGAGGAGGATACATAACGCGCAGCCGAATCTGCAATCTCCTATTTTGTCAGCTGCTTGTGTTGATTAGAAGTTCAATAAAGAGCCTGCGATAAAACAGGGCTGTGTTCAAAGGATCTTGTTATGTTTTTAAAAGACTGGGCTTGGCAGAAAAGATGGAGCATATAAGCAGGCTGCCTTGATATATTCCTCTTCTTCCGGGTCAGAAAGGAAGAGGACAGAGAGAAACCTTCCGCACTTTCTGGAACCCGTGCGACCCTCAGCACAAGCTTAACCAGTACCAGATAATGAGCGGAAATGAGAGTGAGCTGTTTACCAAGCTGGTGTATGTAGATGCTGTGCTCCAACATCCCACCCCCTCCAGCTCTAGTCAGGCTCTCTGTGAGATATTGGCCTAACTCAGAGAGAGGGAGAGGAGGGCCTGAAGCAAGTGAGGTCATAGAGCTCCAGGAATTCCACACCCAGTGATTCCCCAAACTCACCCAAGACGCCATTCTAGCAAGAAGCCATCGAACTGCCAGGAACCCATTGCTTTAAAGAACAGGGATCACTCAGAGATCCCCCAGAGAGGTGTCAGTGGTGCCCACCTGCTCCCCACCGCACCACCTCCTCCTTGCCCCCAGACAGATGCTTCCTGGCAGCCACCAGTCTCTTGACACTTACTCTAAAAGAGGCTGAGAAATGGCCCTATGTGAACATCAGGCTAGCCAAAGTCGCTGACTTTATGCAAAGCAGGCGAATGCAGTCAAAACACTTACAGCAATCAATTCGAGTTGTTGGGTAAAGTTTTTTCCATGTCCCATACATTATTGAACAGTTAATTTCGTCTTTGTGCCTGCAAGACATTCCAGCTCTCGGATGACAGCTTTATCCATTAAGGAGCAAGCGGTGACAGCCTTACAGTGAGAGCCTTGCCAACCCAGCCTGCCGGGAGGCGTGCCTGTATCACCACCAAGAAATCCTGGGACACATCAACATCTTAATCAATATGCGAGAGTCAATTACTGGGGAAGTGAGGGCTTAAGCAGGAGCTGATGATGAAGTTCATGGGCAAATGGGGCTTGACCAATACACAGCAGAATCACACAGGTCCCGCCGTCACAACATTCGCCACCCCCGCCCCCCCACAACATCCAACCCCCAGCAGAAGGCCCACATGCCCTCTGCCAGCATCTTTTCCAACCCACCAACCACCTATTCTACTGGAGCTTGCTTGGCTCATTTCCTTGATAAGTATATTGGGAATGGAGAAAGCAGGGTTTGGGGAACAATCAAAGGCAAATTTATTATTGGATACACAAGCCCAGTCCTTCTGATAGACTACCTGAAATCAAGACTTCTTCCCCATGTGCATCTAAGATGTTTTCCCCAACCTGTCTATGTGAGATGGAGCCTGGTAAAGAACGCTCATCGGTGTCTGTTATCTTTTCTTTTGGAGATAAAACTGCATGCCCAGTCACGCAAAAATGGACACCTAGTACAGACTGAAGCACAATTTTATCAAAGTTCAACTTGGTGGAACCAAAGTTTATTGGGGTTTTCTCAGAGAGCATGGGTGAGGTATTATTTACAGGAACATGAGTGACCCCAAAACAGCCACATCACCACCAAGACACATCCCATAATGGATGGCTGCATTGAATGGCTGATGGATCTTATGAAAGCTGTATTATGGAATCCCATTTTCAATTAATCTTTTACTTCTAATAGATGCTAGTAGCTCCCCTAAATTTCCTGAAGCTGGGGAGGCTTCTGGGCAGCGCTGTCTTGACAACCACCAGGAAATGTCAGCAACCCCATTACCATTACCATGGACCTACCATAGTATTGTTCTGCTCCAGTTGCCATGGCTACTCAGGCACCATCCAAAACAGCATCAGACTATGTCCAGAAGAAAAGTCACTGTATATGATGCTTTGATCTTCTTCCTCTTCTACGACCTCTGCAACTTCCTAACTGGCACCTGAACTCAAAAATATCTCCTGAAACCTATCCTTGGTTGGCTGTCAATCAGATTATGTTCCAGGTGTCCTCAAAAACTATCTGTGTCATCCTAGATAATAAAATCCAAACTACATTTTGTATTTGCAAGACTTCCCATGGAATGGCCCCATGAAGCTCATGATATTATTTGAGTTCTCTTCCTTAAGCACTAGCGTGCTTTTTATAACTTCATGATGCCCTTCCCTTCCTTGGTTACTTAGGGTCCCTGAAGCTGCCTCTAATTCCCTGCCCTCTAATTCTAAATCATAAAAGCTGATGATACCACAAAGTGTTGGGTTGAGGTTTGGGTCTGTTTACAAGATGGATGTCTACATAACGTTATCATCATGAGATTATCTGTTCTACGACAAAAGGCCTTGGAAGGTTGTTCATAAGGGAATTGCTGCGTATCTGGCCTCTCCCCTTATTACTGAGGATATTGTCATCATTGTAATCCAGGTGATCCCCTTGTCCCCCAGCTCTGTGTGTCTCTAGCTCTCTTTACTGTCGCCCTGTTTCAGCCTGCTTGCGGAATTCATACCCTGTAGGAAACCTTGAAAAGCAACCCATTTCCACAATACTTTAGTGTGCAGGCAGACATCCCTGGAGATTTGGTGGGGGGACTAATCAGAGTCTGCCTCCATAGTTCTCATCTCTCTCTTGCTCTCTCACCTGGGGAAACTGGAGTTTCTCCCCCACACTTCCCCCACGTGGCCTCTATTTGGAGACATTCTTCTGGTTCTTGCCTCACGTAACCGTCTGCCTTGCCTGTTCCACAGCACGCCAACCGTCCATCCTCAGACAAGGGACTGAGGGAATAGAGGGGGATACATTACAGTTAGTGGTCCACATCTTCTTCCTAACCATCCGTTCCTTTGTGTGCTTGATAGCCTTTAAGATGCATAACAATAAATGCTGAAAAGCCATCACAGAAACAGGAAATAGAAAGGCTGAAATAAAACAAAACAAAACCCCCCCACAATTCTACCTTTTCTCCAAGTGAGAAGCATTGCAGGTGTGGGGAGGGGTTCTGGGACAGAGTTGGAATTCAAGACTTAGAAGCCCTAGGGCATGAATAATGTGCACCAGTTTGACAGTGTTGGGGGTATCTCATGGGGGGACTCGTTATTGATGTGTAGGGCTGGCTTTGAGAGGTAGAGGCAGGTCTAGGAAGAGAGAGAGGGCCATGCTGGTTCATGATGATCTGAGTGAGTGACACATAGGATTAACAGGTAAGAGAGGGGATCAGGACTTGAGGCACAAGGAGGACTGAGCATGACCATGATGCTGGTGCCCAGAAAGATGAGAGAATAATACGGGAAGAACTATTGCATTTCTCTAATACACTAACAAGGGTATTTGGACAGTGTATACTGGGGAAAGTGGAGCTCCAGGCTGGAGTGAATCACCTCGGAGTCTAAGATCTCCTGCCTCAGGCGTGTGGAAGCTGACAGAAGGTACAGGCAGAATGGACCAGAGGAGAAGGTATACAAGACATGGAGGCAGCTAATGTTTCTTATAGGCCCACTTTTGAAAAGGCCTTTTTATGAATAACACAGAATTTAATTTCATCTTCACTACACCCCTATATGACACACACATCAGCTGCACCATTTCATAAATATGGAAGCTGCAAGCAGAGGGGTGACTTCACCTGACTCGCAAGTTGGAGCTGCAATTCTGAGTGGGCTCCGAAGGGTGCATGCTGAATGGATTTAATAGCACTTCCTTTCTGTGAGTGAACATGAACATGCCTGGGGAAGGGTCTTAGGTAAGCCCACATTGCTGGGGTGGTTAGACATGAACATGAGATGTGATAGAAAATGCAAAGCCCTTCTTTGTCTCCTCTACTGGCTGCAAGCTCTTAGAGAATGAAGAAAATGAGCCCATGAAAACAGCAACAGCAGCATCGCCACTATTTATGGTACCACTTGGTTCCAGGGTCTATCCTGAAAGTTTATGTAAATTGGAATATTCCTCTCAATCACCTGAAAGTCCTCATTCTATAGACAGGAAATGAGCTTAGAGAAATTAAATAAAATGTCCAAGTTCACATACTAATGAGTGGGGAATTCAAATCCAAGTCATCTTTAGTTCCAGAGCTCCTTAAACTTTTGACCTGCAGTAAAGATCTGAGGATTTAAAGGAAAAGGTACCATAAGGTAATTTCCCTAAGAAGATGCAAATGTATAGACACAAGAGACTTTTAATTAATATCATAGATGGGACTTTTCTCTATGTCATATTGTTTATACACTTATTCTTTGAACAAACATTTATTAGAGTCTATTGTGTAGTAGGCAGCCGTAGACAGGACACACTTGGCCATCTCCAAGCACATCATCACTAGATAGACTAGTAGTCAGGGGTATCCCCAAGAAAAATACCAAGAATCGTGGGAGCTTAAGGGACGTTAATCTGGCTTGGGTGGCATCATTGAAGGATGATGAGAAAGGCATGTAGACATTCTGTTCTTGGGTCAGAGTCCTCACTGTATCCTCATTGTGGCATAGAAACGCTTCTCTGTAATGACTCTAAAGCACTACAGAAAAAGAGATCTGGTGTCCACATGAACTAATGAGAGGCAGGCTGATGACTTCAACAGGCATTTCTTAGGACTAAATGTCACACAGAGTGCAGACTTGCAGTGTGAGCTACCGAAGAGAACAAATGAAGTTCTGATACCACAGCTTGATACTCTGAGAGCCTCCTTGGGCTGGTCACTCCCCATTGCTTCTGAGCTTGTCTTTGGTCTAAACAATGGGACTGTTAATAATTACATAGACTTATAAATATACATATACTGATAATAATTAAATATACATATAAAAGTTGTGAGGAGGACTCCATTGACTATGAACCCAAATGAAGCAAAGCACATGGCATGTATGAAGTTTCTGCCTAACAGAAGTGTTAGGGTTAGGGCAAGGCTACCATTGTTGGCACTGAGGAAGATGGGCACTTGAGAATGGCTCTGATACTGCACATGGGGGTGATGGAGGAAGGTTTGTTTGGAGGTATGTTGAATTTTGGGTGAAGCCATTATGTTTAAATTCCCATAGGCAAGAACTGGACACATGAGATTGAAGTTCTAAGGTCAGGCCAGCACGGGACACAGAGAACTCCATTCTAAGACTGTGAGACTAGGTAAGAAATTCTAGAAATAGAATAAGAAGGAAGCACAGAGAATAAGATGTTCATTGGGTAGCTGCCTGATTTCTGGACCAGTACAAACAAGACAGCTCTGCTCATGCAATAGGATGCTAAGGCCCTCAGGTTGCCTTAGCCAATCTTGTGATAGCCTGAGCTCAGGGAAAACTGTTATGTAGAATAAACTGTACATGGTACTCACAAAAAGTGTGGGGACTTCCTGTGGCGACTCCCTGAAAGTCCTACCTCAGTTATTATCCATCCCTGTGTGCCTCAGGTTATGACATAAATATTGTATGAAGTATAAAGGATTGATATAACACAACACTAATGGGAAACTAATTTTTCTAAATGTATAGAATATTTTTTCTACCTGTGAAAGTATGAAACACTAGACTGGACAAAGAATGGAATTGCCAAACTGCAATTTGTTATACAGTGACTCCTAGGGTTAAAAAAATACTTAAGTAGTAATAGAATTTCCCATCTCCAAGATAATCATGAGGTTTACCTTCTAAGTCTAAAATTGGGCAAGGACTGAGGGTGGTACCCCAAACATACTAGATATTCAATACATGCGCCATCTTTCCTTATTGATAGTGGTCAAGATGTGGCCTACAGATACGCGGGGGTGGAAGGGTGCTGAGTCATCTGAGATATGTCCAGGCTGTGTTAAACTCCATCAACAGGCTAGGAGAGGAGAGAAAATAAACGCAGTTGAAAGTGGAAGAGTCACAAAGAGATTCAGGAATCTGGACTAACGTTCCAGAAGGCAAGGATGGAGAGCATGCCCATGGTTCATGAATGGAGCGCAGACACAGAAGACAAGGACGGAGAGCATGCCCATGGTTCATGAATGGAGCGCAGACACAGAAGGCAAGGACGGAGAGCATGCCCATGGTTCATGAATGGAGCGCAGACACAGAAGGCAAGGACGGAGAGCATGCCCATGGTTCATGAATGGAGCGCAGACACCACTAACAGGGATTCCTTCTCTAACTGTTCACTGAGAATGAGCGCTTTCCCATGTTACGTTCTGGCGGTATTGTCTGAAAGACTGAACGTTCTCATACCTTCTGGTCCACAATTGTTCTTCACAGGGGCAAGAAAACTGTAAACGAGAGAGCAGTGAACGAATAATGGGCCTAGGCGACATGGACCCTGTACTTGCTGACCATCTCCACAGAGGTCCTGTTCCCATCTGTTCATCATCCTTGTGCCTTAGTAATTGGGACGGCTTTGAGGAAGCAAGGCTTCTGGTACCAAAGGGCATTTCTAGCTCAAAGCCTGTGTCCTGAGCTTGACAGCTTTCATTTTTATCCAAAGGGGGTGGGTAACATATGAGGGGGAAAAATTGGCCCTGTAAAGGGATCCTGAAAGAATGACATATTTGTCTATGAAGAATAAATACGAACAGCCATGGAGATATGGCCCTGTGGCGCAAGGCTTTCGCTCTGGCAACATTCATCTTTTGCCAGGAAACCCTAGATTTAGTACCTGAGGGACTGGAGTTTCAAATACCTTATACTTTTTTTTTTAATACTCTGCCAAGAATTTAAATTGGTAAAAGCTGGGGACTGACAAAACTTGATCCCCAAGAGCTTTTCTGGCACTGGTTTATCAGCGAATACGGTGCCATTATTTTTATTATAATTATTTTTTTGCCCTTGGTAGGGTGAGAGCTCATTTATAACCCAGTGGCTTCTACTCCCAGTTGTATTTTTCTTTTAAAAAAATTTCCCAATGCTTAAATAAACAGAGACTTGGCTGTTTGTGATGGTGTTAGAAGCTGTCATTGAGTTTACATGCAACGGGGTTTCAAGTCCTTTCATGTGTTTAGATCAGACAGACTTGAAAGGAGAGATCTAATTTTAGGGTGCCTATGGCCGCCACCAGTTTCTCATGGCACCCAAATGCCTCTTATAACTTAGGTCCCCACCATGCCCCAACCTCAGGGATCACTGTTCAGGGAGACCTCATGGGACCTCATGCCTCAGTCAGCAATGGAGGTAGGAGAACAGAAACAGATAGCAAGGGTGACCTTCATTTCTTAGCCATGGGCTTTGAACAACTTAGCCTGTCTTGGAATAGCATCTACGAACTTACCACCGGATTTTCTTCTGAGGGTTCTTAGGAGTAAGAAGTTAAAGCAGACGATGTGAAAATGCTTGATATTCTGAGTTCCATAAGGGGCCATCTGATCTACACACAAGGAAAAGGGGAAAGAAAAGAAGGGACACATTGGGACAGCTTTGTGGGGTGCCTCCCACAATTAGGGCCTTGACATAGATGTTTCTAGCCGAGAAAACAACGGCCACCATAGGGACCCATAAAACAAGAAGGTACAATTTACTGCCCAGAGTCTTCACCAGCCTCATTGCTCCCTGCAGCCAGATTCCCCACGCCCTTCAGATCCTTGTCGGATTTTACCCACTAGCAATTGCCAGGGTCAGCTCACTACTCCCTGCCTAGGGCGGAGGCGGCGGCAGCAGTAGCAGCAGCAGCAGCCAGAGTGTTCTCCAACAGAACCGGCATGTCCGAGCTGGCTGGAAATGACTCGAGTTTTATTATACAATTAGATCGAGTCTCTTAGGTGTACTAGCCCTCCTCATACTTAGAAGAATAGATTAGCCATTAGGACTTTGTATATTTTTCCCAGTAATTGACACCACATCCCATTTTCCTCACCAAGGGGAAAAGAACCACATAAAACAATCATGATTTGGGGGGCTGGGGCATTCACCATGTAGCAATCTCTCTGCCCCCATCTGATCTGCCTTCCTCACCTAGCTTTGGATATCTCCGAAGACAGGCAGAACAAGCTTTGTTTTGTTTTGTTGTTGCTTTTCCATTCCAGAGCCCCTCAGGCTCAGCTCCCCTAAGCACTTTGCTAAGAATAACCCAGGCATCATTTGCCACCAACAGACAGCAGCCACTCCTGGGCCAGAGCCTGGACATTCATAAAAAGCCAGTGGAAACATCCCTGTTCCCCCCTCCCCATTCCAACCTCCCCTTCCTCTCATCTTTCTTCCTTCCATATGTTTAGCTTCCAGGCTGTTCCAGGACAGGTCCATTAGTCACCCTTTCTCGAAGCATCACCTTCTCTGGCCTGGCCAGGGAAAATGGCTGTGTACTTATTTGAGACCTTTGGTTTCCTGAGCTAAGTAAGGAACAAGAAAAAAAAAAGGAGGGGGATACAAACCTCTGCTCTATTTGTATCCACTTTCTCATCTACTGAAAATTTAGGTTTGCTCAAGACAGGGAGAAACACCCATCACCCTGAGCAATTCCAATAAGGAAGAGGACAGTTACCTAGGTAGGCTTCACCTGTACTCGGCATGACCTGTGCTTACCAGGGGCCTGCACCTCAGGCCAGGCAGGCGGCATTCACACAAGCAAAGTAAACAGACATTCTCAGATGTCTGGTTAAACATGTGTTTCCTTTGGTCATGTCCTCACAGCCTAAGCTCAGATTTGAGCCACAAGGCTGGGTGGCTACAGCAGGCTGTTTATATGTTCTGCCTATTGCTGTAAAATACCTGGGAGCTAAAGGCCCTTGCCAACTGCGGCTGTCTTTGTTCGGAGGATCTATAAAGCCCTGGTCAGCTTCCCTCACCAGAAGACCGACAGCAGTGTGCGGGCACCCAATGTGGGCACCCAGTGTGCAGGCACCCAATGTGGGCACCCAGTGTGCAGGCAGGCCAGAGCCATTCACAATGGGATGTGGCTGCTGCTTCTCTCCCTCCCTTTCTTTCTGGATGGACCATCAGACAATGGCGGCGGCAGTGGCAAAATCTGTCAAGGTGAAACGTTTTAGTTCATTTTTCAGCTCTGGTCAATAGGTCCAAAGGGATGCCTTGCTGACACACTGAGGCCAGCTCCTCGGAGAGAAGTGGAAATGCCCCCTTTCCAATGAGATCAATAAACCCACTTTGCCATTTTGCGCTCAGAGAGCTTTCCTGGGGTACCCTCTGGCCTTGTCTGGCCATATGGGCAGTCATAACAGGAGGTGGCTCTATGTGTCCCCCAGGCCTCACGCTCACCCAGAAACAAAGGCGATGCTTTTTGTTTGGTCCCCAAAGACCAAGAAAAAGTACAAGATGGCAAATGGCTTTTCTTTGGCCATAACTGGTGATGACTTGTGAACATGTCTGTTGTTCCCAGCATGGCGTAAACTAAAAACCTACTTTTTTGAATAAAGCATGGGCCTCTCTCCAAACTCCTATGCCCTTCCTTTGAGTACCCTTCGCCAAACGGTAACAGTCCCTCACCCCACCCTTTGACACTGAGCGCAGAATAAAGCTGATTCCATCGTCAGTTTCGAATCACGTAAAATGTGATTATTTTCCCACTTCACGTACATTTTCTTATATTTTTAAAAATAACAATAAAATTTTAATTCATTATTTTTTAGAAAATTTTCTATCACTACTTCCCATCCCCCTGCCTCTACATTATTAGCCAGCGGCCAGGTTCAGCTGGGCCTGCCCCACGGGGCACCAGGCAAATACCTGAGGGCAATACAGCCTGGTGGCTTTTTCCTCCCCGTTTTTTTCCCCTATTGCCAGAGGAAACCCAGCTGGGTCCCTCAGCCTGCACAAGCCCCTAATTTAAGTTTAATAGCATAGCATTTTTACTGCTTTTGGCCAGGGTGTTTTGAGAAAGGTTAAAAAAATGTGAAAAATACACGCTAAGAAAATCTGTTTAGAAAACAATCCCAGCGTAAGTGCAGAACACTCTCAGCTTCCGCCCCCTTCCAGGAAGGCGGCTAAGGGCAACCGCACAATTTAGCTCCATTTTGGGGGTGGGGAGTTCCATTTCCTTCCTATGGGATTTTTTTTATTAGTTTTTTTTGAAACTGTTTTTCTTTTCTTATGCTGGTTTACTGCCTTGTATCTATCTACCCCCAAGGAGTTTAAAAAAACCTCAAGTAAGTATTATTAGATTTTTCTTCGTGTATTTTCTGATTCTTCTGGTGAGAGTGTGTGGTCAAAGTCTGTGTGCCTGTGCGTTGGTGGGGTGGAGGGCAGCGAGCCAAAGCCGTGATGTTCACAATGGCCGCTAAGCCTTCCGAGTGCATCCTGAGCAGTGAATTGCCCGCTGTTGTCGGAGGGAAACCTGGTGCTGTTTCCTAAGCTTTGAGGGGCATCTGTTGCATGAATAAGAGAATGATGGGACTGATGGGACTGAATGGACCACCGGACACCATCATTGACATCTGTGGGCATTGCAATTACTGCTTTCTACTTTCATTTCCTTCCGTTCTCACAACTGCGTGGTGAAGACAGGAGGAAACCATTGTTCGGAGGGGACATTGCCTCTGGTACCCTCAGAAGAGGGCAGGAGTCTCCTCCTGCAACTTTTCCCGACTGGGAATAATCTAAGCTGTAAGAAGGTCTATAGAATCTTCAGCCTTTCCCCAGAAAGACAAATATATTGATGGAGAACCACGAAAAATGCTTTGACCTGTTAGAAAGAGGCAATAGTTGGAGAGTCATTGACTCAAGCATTAGAATAACTGTTCATCTTTCAGGGTCTTCCTCCTGTGGGACAGGAGCGTGTGGGGTTGCTTAAGAAGAACAAAGTAACTTCACAAGTTGTTACAGTCTCCCGTCTTTCCAACTCTGCCTAGTGTTCCATGGCATCGCTAGTAGATAACACATGGACCACAGAATCCTTTTCAACTCCCAATTCCAGGCAGCTCTTCATGTCCATCACGCTTACTGTCCTGGTCTTCGGTGCATCATTGAAGACCACACCATGTTGTTTGTATCCTTGGTGTCGTTTACCACACCTGATCTCTCCTCCTCCTCCTCCTCACCCTATTTTGTGAAATTGATTTATACCAATTCCTTTTCATTTGAGCTAAAGTTTGGCCCTTTTGTGAGAGCGGTATCTATAAAAATAATGGTTTTAATTTAGCAACAGTAAGATTTTGAACACTGGTTCTAGAAAAGTGCATACAATGATATAGTATGTGTTTGTCTGGGAGCACCTCGCGGTCATGTTGGCAGGTTTTCTAAGCAGGCTGTGTGATGGGCATGGCAGCAAAACAGAAATCTGGAGATTAAAGAGTCTTGGCTGGACCCCCGCTGGATCCTATGCCAGGTCTATGTCCTTGGGTAAATTATGTAAACTTTTTGAATTTCATAAAATGAGACTATTAAGACTTTCTTTGCAGTATCATTTTTAAATTATTTTTTTAAAAAAAGTTCCAGAACTAATATTCACCCCTTTTCCTCCCCCTATCTCCTCCCAGGTCCATCTCCACCTCCCTACCCTCCTAACTGTGTCTTTATAAAAACAAAACAAAACAAATACACTTAAGCCTGAAGCCAATTTATGCTGCCCAAATACTCCTAGGTGTGGGCCCATTCACTGGACCGCATGCTTAAATTCCCTTCTCCTGGTAGCTGTTAATTGACAGTAGTGGGCGGGGCAGGGCTCCACGCTGCTCACCTCCCAGCTCCTTCCAGCTCCGTGCCGGATGCTGTGTGACTCCATCTTGCACAGCCTTGTGCCTGTTGTCACACACAGTTGTGCAACTGTCATCCAACACCTCTGGCTCTCACCATCTCTCCATCCCTCCATCACCCTGAGCCTTGGGAAGACTGGTGTGAGGTAGAAATCTCATGTAGGACTGAAAAGTCTACGGTCTCCTACTCTCTGTAGGGTTGACCAGTTGTAGAACTCTATTAATCACCACCTACTGGAAAAATACACTACTATCTTGAGGGTCAAAGTTCCTATACTGCAATAATATAAACAAAGTACCTTGTGGACTTTGGTGCATAGTAGATGCTTAGTAAACGGCCACCAGTGGGGATCTCTGTATGTTAATAAGCCATGGGCTGCTATCACCATATGTAAGTCTGTCTGAAAGTCCCTCCCTTCCCCCACAGCCCAGCTGGATCCTGTCTGTCCTGATAACTGTAAACATTGCTGAGAAACTGCAAATGATGTTCTTTGGGGGCAAATTTTTACTTCACCAGCCAGAGAGAACTTTTCAGAATTTGTCTTCCCCTGTCTCTTGGGAGTATGGTGTTATTGTCAAGGAATTGTGCTCAGTTACAAGATTCCCTCATAATTAGGGAACTTGTTCATTTTTGTGATACTATTTTCCCAGGGGCTTAGTGCACCTGATTACACGAATGGGCTCTCTTTCCTGTCTTGTTCCTGTATTATTTCTCATGTTTTTCTTCATGCAGGGGTGGGGTAAACGAAGCACACCTATGAACAAGACCTCCAAGTTAGAGGCCAGCGTACAAAGCACATATCACTCCTCCCTACGAGGTGGCCAGCAGATTGTCTGGGAGGCTCTACCTCGGTTTCTCCCCAGTCGGAATAACACACTTATTTCATCAGTTGATTTTGTTGATTCTAAGCTGCACAAGGCACTAGAAAAGCTGTATTTTGTGGTCATCCCAGTTGGCCAAGGAAAAGCAGATGCCACAGTTGTGTGGTCCTGACTCCTCTCACTGGGTTAGTCTGAAGGAGCGCTGTGTTTGTTTACTTTAAGGGAGAGAATGGTGAGAGAAACAGCAAACTGGGTGTGTTGTGAAGGCTTCCGGGCTCTGTTGGAGTAGCTCCCCTCCCGAGACTTGCTCAGGACACAGAAGGGAAGACACAGGTCCCCAGTAGATGGTTAGGTGGCTTGCTCCCCATGCCACCTGTGCTCTCTCTTAACTTCCTATTCTCAAGCCTTTTCTCTGTTTAGGTTCAGACCAACTGTCCTCAGGATGGGAGGAGAAGGTTGGGGCCTTGTTGACAGCCTTGGGGGCAGATCTAGGTCCTAGGCAGATAGTTTCTGCTAGGGGAGGGGAGGGAAATTCCTGATATAAAACCAAGATAACTAAAAGAGAAAGGCAAGAGCCAAAATCATGCCCGGAATGTAGGGAATTCACGGGGACGAGAAAGAGGGGCGCAGACAATGTACAGACAGATGGAACGGGCCAGCTCCCATCCCCATCTCTGCCTTATTTACTCGGAAAAAAGAAGCCTCCTCTTCCTAACAGACAGTGGCAAGCCCTCAGGCAATCCTGGACACTTCATTTCTGACTGACCGTGAATTTACAGGATCATACTGCCCGTGTGTGAGAACATGTGTGTGCTGTGCAATTAAAAAGGAAGTCGGGAGACTGAACAAATCAATGGCTACCGATTCATAATAAGTTCCTCTCTATATATTTATTTATTTTCCCTTTAGCCACTAAAGGAGCAACAGCAAACTTGCAGCGAGCAGTTGTTGCCAGAGGGTGAATCATGGCTATATTGATTTGATTATGTAAAAGCTCAGAGGAACCTCAAGCCAGATACAGAAATATCTCATAGCCCTGAACCCTACGGGACACACACTGGTAAAAAAGCAATCTTTATATTGTTCCTGATAAAAGCATCATTAGTTTCCTCATAGTGAAACCATTTCTCTGCTGATACAGTATATGGTTTTCTTTTTCACTAGAATCCACTCCGACATAATTAACACTCAGTTACTAGACTTCAGGCTCCCTGGAGTGTCCTGCTCACGTTAGGGAGGGGTTAGGAGTTAGAGATGGATGGAAAGAAAGATTGAGACAGGGTAGGAAAGGAGGGAGAGAGGAGGGGGCTGGGAGGAGATGAGGGAGAAGAAGAGAGAGGTCGAGGCAGGTGGAGGCATAGTCAGGAATCATCCCTCTAAAGTGGTTTTTAGCATCCCCCTGCCTGGTTTGCACAGCTTGGTGAGCGCCGGCGCGGTGGCGCCCTCTGCTGGGCATGTGCATCCTCCTAGCCTTAGAGGCCCAGGGCTGGAAAAGCTTTACGCCAAGCTATTCTGGTGGAACCCTCTTTCCACACTTCTGCTCTTAGCTTGCTTAAGAATATGACGCCAGACATCACTTTCCGGGGAGAAACCTTGACTGGTACCTCTGCAGACACACAAAGGCTGTCGGATACAGCTGCAGGAGTCCTTGAAGATTCAAGTAAAACCTCTGAATGAAGCATTCCTGGAAACCACTGGGCAGACTTTGATGGGTCCTGACATTTTAAGGGCTGAGGAAATGGAAGCTGGGGCCGCGAAGTCTCCTGCTTTTAGGGCTTCGTGGCGCCCACCTAGGGACCACATCCTGGCCACCTGCAGGTGTGAGGCTGTGACCTAGGGGACCCACATACCAGACAACTCTGATCTCGGCCTGGGCTTCAGCTTCATTAAGAGAACAGAAACGCCTGGTGTGTTTGTCAGCCTGGGCACTTTTGAACAAATAATGGCCCTCTCCTAAAAAGAAAATTGTTGATTTTAAATTCTTGGATTGGAGGGTTTGAACATACACAGCAGGCAGAAACCAGGTCCATTGGAAGTTTACCCTAGCATCCTCTGTTTATGTTAGAAAGCCCATGGCAAGCACACACATACACACAGTGGTCATAAAAGCATAAATAAATGAATGAACACTTTTCACACATGGGGACACAACCAGAACCACATGGCTACAGACTTCCAAACACCAGCATGTCTTAACACAGTCCCACACAAATGGCAGCTTGCTTCTTAGCCTCTGCCCTTAAGGGTCTTCTTCCTCTGTCCCAACAAAGCTGGGGGTGTTTTGAAGTAGGAAATCCCTGGAATATCTGAAAGGGACCCCATTGTTCAACCCTGGAGGCCCAGCCAGATGTGGCTTCCCAGCCAGCAAAGTCCCTATGTTCTCAGGGACACTTGTGCATTGAGGAGTCGGCACAGATCACAGGGGATTAAAAAGAAACTTCTCAGGAAGCTTAAGATGAATACTACAGAAGTCTGCCAAACTTGTTGGACCCCAACATGGGTTCTGAGTCACCAAGCCTGGGGGGGCCTCAACTCAAGTGCTGGTAGTGGGGTGGGCTTCCATCTCTTCACTTGCAAAATAACATTGACAACAGTTTCTGCCTCATCGTTCTTAGAGTCATAAAGGTGGGTTAATGGTTCAGCATCTTCTAGAATTGTATTTGACATGATAGCCACTATGTGAACATTTGCCAAGTAAAAGTATATGGTCCAGGTTGGTTGGGTAATTCTCACCAATAATCCTGGAGGCCTCTTCTCACATCCCTCACGAGGTAGAAAGAAATAATAAGATGTGCACGTGGTCCCTCCTCCTGTGGTCTTAGGAGGCCCTTCCTGTGTCTCATTGGCAATGACTTGCTGGATGTCATAATCATAAGAGACTTAGCCTTTGGAAAGTCAGCTTGTATAGCAGGCTTCACCTGCATTGCCCTTACACAATTTCCAAGATCTCATTGAATTATGCTCCATTTTTAAAGTCATACAGAGGCAACATTCACTTGCATTTGAAAGAGCAATTTCAAATTAATAAATAAACCTATTTTTGCCCCTCTTTTAACAATTAGAATTGTAAAAAAGGTCAAACTCTTGACCAATGTAATTTGTGGGTTTTTTTATCCTTTTCTTATGGAGGTAACCCCAAAGAGAAATAGAAGTAAGTAGGTCAAAGGGCGTGGTGAGCTAAATTGGCCAGCAAGCTATAAACAACCATTGCATGAGGAGAGAAGTCAGGCCACTGTACGGCAGTCTGCTTGGGAAGCCCAATAACAGTCTCTTTCCAGCTTGAATACTCTAACCCATATACTTGATATTCTTGAAAGGCGTGTAGGAGGGGGAGTAGATGGCTGATAAAGGCATGGGTCTTTTCCTTGGTCTCTGGACAATTCTGCTCCACCCTAAATTTGCATACTATTTTCCAAAACAAAATCCTAAAACCAACCAGACCTGTCCTTTGAAGACACAGAACATAGAAAGTTGACATCACCCCCACCCCCAGAGTGAGCCTGGGGTTTCCACAGAAAAACCTTCTTTTCTTTGTTTTCATTCTTAACCTCATGCCTCTGAACTACTTTTACTGTGGCCCTTAAGACCTTGCCTCATTACTGAATCCTGCATTAACTTCCGGGTCTTCGTGGAAACATTAACACAAGCACACATTTATTCTAGAACCAAAGTCTTCCTTTAGTAATTGTAATTATTTGAAAACTATAAGAAATGTATTACCTCCATAATAACTGCTAATTAATTAAAATATCCAATGACCCACCACCAATTTACTTAATCTCAACAATCTAAATAGAGATTTGCTGTGGCCTTGAGGTGACTCCTCCACAGAGAACAGCCCCTGTTGCTAAGATATGTGTTTAACGGCTGATCAAAGTGCAGAGAGTGTCTGTGAAAAGCTTAGCCACAAACAGGACCACCACGCCTCCACCTCTCAGAGTCTAAGAGCCAGAGGTCGGGGAGGAGAGTGCAATGGAGCTTTCTGGGCACGACGCAGCCCCCGTGCTCCTGGATACACGGCAGCTATGGGTGCCTACACATGATTGAGCTGGTCAACATCTCAGCGGAGAGGGAGGAGGGCCTCAAAAACCCCACACCTAGCCGACAAATGATTGACAGCTGTTGACTTCTGGAGGAGGAACAGTCATTTTCTTTAGGGGCATGGTCTTTGATAGGTCCACCATGCTCCAGTGGATGACCCGTCACCTATGAGATTGTGAGGTGGGAGGAGGACTTGAGGTTGATTGGTGGTAAGGGTTGAGAGCGGTCTCTGAACAGAGTTAGGGAGAAGAATGGAAGTTAGTATGCTCAAAATGCATTGTATGCGGGTATAAAACTCTCAAAAAGTAGCATGTTTCATTGTTTGAAAGACTTGTGCCCTCTATCCCCAGTAAAGAAGACAGAGTTTACTATATAGAGAGTGACTAGCTAGACATACCTGTGGGACAGGAGACTGGAGGTGGTCACTACAGCAGACATCAGAAGAAGTAAGTCAGACCATGTGGGCCATCCACCTTTTCTGAGGCTAAGCCCAGAGAAGCCATAGGCATTTCCCCCTGCCCTCCCCACTACTATCCCTCAAAGGTCAGTTTCTTCAGGAATTTCCATCTGTGATGAACCAAAATCTGACTCTTGGCATGAGTTGTGTAAAACTCAGACAGGAATATTCCATAAAGCCCCATTTCCCAAGAGAGCTAAGAGACTTGCGTGAAAATCCAGTTGCTCTGTGCATCTAAACGCAGTCTTCATGACACCTCGTCCATACGGTGTTCGCACGTCTCTTCTACCTCGACTGTTTGGAGAACTCCAGTTCACAGTTCAGAGTCCTACCCTCCTCCTTCATGATGGTTTTCCTGAGTCTCACCACCACCCAGGCAAGAAGAGACCCTGTGCTGGCCTGCCACAGCTCCCCCGTTCATGCCTCTCCCATCCCAGCTCCACCCATTACCCTCTCTCCTTGTGTGTGAGATAGGACACGATCCATGTCCTGTCTCCCAGTGTTGCGAGATGAAAGCAGAGCCCTCACGAGCATGTGGTGTGGACTCAGTAGCTCTTGGCTGTGCTGGCTTGGGCTCTAGGTGTAATGTGCTGCTGCAAGTGTCTGCCTGTTGCATCTGGGACTGTGTATTCTTTGGGAACCCCCTTCAGTATTCCATCAGAGCGGCTCTGCGGACTGACTGCCAGTAGGTATGTCCCTGTAAGAAACCTACCCACCAGTTGCATTAACTGAAAGCTGTCAGAGTTACAGGTTCCTTACACATCATCACAATCACTCAGTACTCCACTGGCCCTCTGGTGTGGTTTTTAAAGATGTAACAACGTATGATATCTTTTACGTCCAGAAGTACACCTGATTAGCACCCCTAAGTGGGAGGGGACTTGTTTCTAGTTACTGGAAGAGCGTCAGAAGTGACAGCAGGGACTTCCTCTGGTAGGAGGATACCAAAGATGTTATGGTTTCTTCGTCGCACTCTCTAGTGGCCCTGCCCTTGATCTCCAGGGACATCTGCTTCCATGAATTCAGCATCCTCACAGGAGGTCCCATGGTCAAGAACTGAGACTTCTTTCCAACAGCCTTCAAGAAAGTGGAGTCTTCTCTGCCTGCTGGGTAATCAAGTCCTGCCTGCCGCCCAACATACCATCAGATGAGGTGGCCTCTTAGAGACCCTGATCCCAAGCCACCATCTAAGCTGCTCCTGAATTTTCTGACCCACTAAAATGGAGACAATTGATGCTTATTATCTGAAACAACCATTTGGGGGTGGTTTCTTGGGTACAGATGATGACTACATCTGCATTATCATCTTGGGTCAGATTTCTGTGTAAAAGCAACACGGGTAGAGAAAAAGAAAGCAAAGAACAAGAACGGACGTTGGGTAATTTCCTTTAAAATTGTATGTTTAGGGGAACAGGAAGCTCATGCCATCTCTCAGTAGAGTGGGCTTATCCCCTCCTGGAACCTCCCGTCCCAGAGATGGCTTGGTCTTCAGAGGGCAGGATGGGCATTGTCTGATATTCCCCATGACTTGACTGCTAAGTTGACCTAAAGCAGTTTGTGACTTTCTCCAGCATACAGGGCAGAAGAGGTCACTCAGCTCAAGGATCTGCTCACGTCTGGACTCTGCTCCACATCCTGACCGGGGGAGGGTCATAAACTGTCCCAAAGCCTCAATAATTTTTTTAACTAGTGGAGGGAACAACACACATGGCCTCCTTTTGTGTTGCTTTGAAGGACAAAATGAAACAAGAGATGAAGAATTTCACAGGCTGTAGATCTGTGCACCTGTGGATACATCCGGGTTTTCCTTCCCTCTGCCCACAGCTCACACAAATGCCCAACATTTCCAATGTGCTCAGAAACCTCTTACTGCCACAGAGAACGTCATCTGTATGCGTGTATACAGATCTGAACATCATCAATCTGAACGTCATCTGTATGCATGTATACAGATCTGAACATCATCTGTACGCATGTATACAGATCTGAACGTCATCTGTACGCATGTATACAGATCTGAACGTGATCTGTACGCATGTTTACAGAACTGAACGTGATCTGTACGCATGTTTACAGAACTGAACGTGATCTGTACGCATGTATACAGAACTGAACGTGATCTGTACGCATGTATACAGATCTGAACGTGATCTGTATGCATGTATACAGATATGAACATCATCTGTACACATGTATACAGATCTGAACGTGATCTGTACGCATGTATACAGATCTGAACGTGATCTGTATGCATATATACAGATCTGAACGTGATCTGTACGCATGTATACAGATCTGAACATCATCTGTACGCATGTATACAGATCTGAACGTC
>LOJH01015883.1:0-16895 GCA_001685095.1 Ellobius talpinus | reverse complement strand
CCCCACAAAGTTGAGTAAGTATGAAGATGGAGAGAATCTGGAAGGACACAGGGTTATGGTCAAAATATATTGTATAAAATGTTTTTAGAATAATTTTGAAATATTATTTTGAAATATAAAATAGCCTTGTAAGGATAAAATCTAAACTATGAAGCATGACATCTAGGCATTTGGGATTTATTCCAAAGAAACGCCTTAGCACACATCTTGTGTTTTCCACTGTTCATTACTGTAGTGAAATACTTGAAACTGGAAAAGTTTAAAAAGAAAAGAGTTATGGTCCTCAAAGTTCCAGGGCATATTAGTGGTGTCTGCTCCATTCTGGCAGACTTTATGTTGTCACAGTCTTGTGCTGGGCCCTGTGATGGCAGTTAGTACGCTGACAGAGATCAAGCTATCAGACAGTGAGACCAGGTAGGTTTACTCCTTTGGAGAGAATTAACCAACCCTTTCATGAACACTACCTTAACTCCTCCAGGGACAGCACCCAGAATGATCTTCTAACAGCCCTGCCTACTACCTACTACCTGGCATGTTGATGGCCAAGCCTACAGTAGATGAACCCTTGGAAGACAAGACCCACCCAACTACAGCACATCCCAACCCATATTCAAGCAAGCCCGTTTCTCCTAGAGTAGCCCATGTGCCTCCTGAACCAAAAGGTCTTGGGTCACCTGAAAGTGGGGGATGTCCTGGTCGTCTTGTGGCTATGGATGAACTGCTACCAGGAGCACAGGGTGTCACCTCTGCAATCAGGGAGCACTGGGTGGACAGGAAGTGAGCTAGGCCATAAAACCGAAAGGTCAGCCCTGAGATGATTCGCTCCCTCTACCTCTTAGAGCCTTCATAGCCTGTTTTACCAAGATGAAGAAGGAATGTGTGAAGGAAATGCCTGTCCCTTCCGCAGTCAAAGCTAAAGTAAAGACATTGAAAGCCAACAGCAGCCTGTCTTAGTCTTTTCTAAAGCTAGGAGCCAAAATTAAGTCTTCTCCATTAGGTTGCCTTTTGTCACCAGCAGGCCCCTGTAGAAATACCTCCCATGTAAGAAGAGGAAAATCAACATCAGAACCTTCCAGATCTTCAAGTGGGTTATTTTTGGCTTGCCAGGACACAAGAGATTCTGGTGGTGGCATTCTGAGATGGTGGCAGTGTCAGGCAACTGGTCACCCACAGTCAAGAGCAGAGAGGTGAATGCATATGTGTTTGTGCTTAGCTCTGTTTCTGACTCTTAGAGTTCAGGATCCTGTTGCCTAGGAAATAGTGTTGCTCACAGTGAGCTGGCTCTTCCTACACCAATTAAGACAATCTCTCACAGGCAAGCCCAAAGCCAACCCAATGTAGACAGTCCCTCATGAGACTGTCTTCCAGGCAGTATTAGGTTGTGTCATGGTGACAATTAAGCTAGCCAGCGCATGTCTTTCCCACTTCTGCCCCTTTGGATATGTGTGAGCTCACACTGTTTTAGTTAAGACAACTAAAGTCAGCAAGACTGGTTTCACGTTTTTGTTTTTGTTTTTGTTTTTAGAAATAACATAGCTGTGCTTCACTGGAGAAAAGGTGGAAGTGAGTGGGATGGAACTGAGAGACGATTTAATTTGAAAATTGAATATAAGTAAGACTTGGCTGAAGAACCCGAGGCTGAGATGCTGCAGTACTAAATGAACTCGAGCTCATTTCTGAGGGATCTGTTTATCCTTTTTTGCAATAAACATTTCATGGCAAGCCTATAACTTCAGTTTCAGAAGGCAAAACAATAGAATTGGCTGTTTGTTTGGTTTTTTAAAGCCCCATTTCTTGCCCAAATTTGAATTTTTTCCTTTGTACTTTTCACATTATGAAGTAGAACATTTACTGAACAAATACCAATTTGAGCTAAAATGATATTAGGTTTTGATGATCTACCTATTTTTAGCCTGAAGACTAAGTGATTTTCTGTATTCACATTTTCATCATTTTAATGAAAATGAGGTAATATGCTGAAATGGTATTTTCCTAGAATGTATTAAGGTTTATATATTCTCGATTTTTCAGATATACTGTGTCATAGGCTTTTCCTCTAAGTCAGATTATTATAAACACACAAATTAACATTTTTACTGCTAACAGCATGCTGCAGGTTTCAAACTTAATTCCATTCTTGATCTTTTAGAAGATCTTGTTCTAATATGAGCAGCAGAACTGCCATAATACAACAGAGCTTGGATAAACACAGATGCGTTGTGGCTACCCTTGAAAGTTTTATTATCACAGAATTGATTTAATATGTGAAGGGTATGTGTCCACCTACACTTGCTCTTAGGACTGTTTCATTTATTCATCCTCTGAGTTTCTATTATTTACTTAAATATGGAAGACAGTCATAAAATTATAGTTCAAAAAAGATGACTATCTCTTTCTGAGAAGAGCCAAGATAGTCACTCCTCAGTTGACAAGAATGTCAATATTCTCGATAACGTCATGAAATACTTCAGTCTGGGGTGCTGGAGAGATGGCTCAGTAGGTAAGAGTGTCTCCTGTTTTTTACAGAGAACCTGAACTCAGCTCCCATCACCCATGTAAGTCAGTTCAGAACCACCTGTCACTCCAGCTCCAGAGGATCTGATGCTCTCTATTCTGTGGATACCTGCACTCAGGTGCACATACCCACATACACTCACACATACATATAATTAAAAATTAAACCCTAAAAATCATTCTTCACTTTTCAGTGTAGACTGTGATACTACATCTCAGTTTATACTCTTTAAACACATCCGAGGACAGCTTTGTCATATTGTTAAAGAGGGATAATTCAACAGTATTTGCATTGCATAAAACTGTGACAGAACTTACTAAGGCTGAGGAAATGCCACCACGTTTCTCTAAATAAAACGGGCACAGCAAAACATCTGACATGATAAAAATTGTCTCTCACAAATAACATGACAAGCTTTGGATAAATTCCAGCTTCCTACATCAGCATCAGGCCTTTTGTTTGAGAATATTATTTCAGATGGCCAATAAGTGCTTCCAGATATACCAAGATAGCCTGCAAAGCTCTTGGCTGCCAAGGAGTAATGTTAGAATATCATTAAAGACAAAATCCCTTATCACATGGGAGCCAATAGATGCTGAATATCTTGTCTTTATCCATTCTGATGGCATCTTGACAGGATTCTTAAGTATTTTACACACTTTACACATCACAATTATGTTGCAAATGTCTTACCTGATACTTGTGTGCCCTTAAGCTTATTTTATTTCATGTTTTCTGGATCCACGCCACCTCTCTTCAAACTTGGTTAAATGGCCTTCTGTAAATGATTAAATCTTGTGACAATCCCTAGTAAATTTCTTGCACCAGGTCTGATTCCGTGTCTGCAAATATGACATCATTGTTTATTGGAATGCATTATTGTGTGTCTTGATTGCTTATTAGCAAGTAGACTGGTTTAGTTTGCTCTTTTCCAAGGTCCTCTTACTAGAAGACTAGTCTGGAAAATGTACTGCACCCCATTATCATGGTGCTATTGATGTAGAGCTAATGGATAGTCTAGTCTCTTTCTGGACTCCTGGGATTTGCGTGTTTTTGCAGTGGTGGGACTGTTCACAGTGACTTGGTGGTGTGAAGAGAACAGTTCTGGGACAACACACAGTGACTTGCTGGTGTAAAGCGAGCAGTGCTGGGACTGCACACTGTGACTTGGTGGTGTGAAGCGAGCAGTGCTGGGACTGCACACTGGGACTTGGTGGTGTGAAGCGAGCAGTGCTGGGACTGCACACTGTGACTTGGTGGTGTGAAGAGAACAGTGCTGGGACAGCACCCAGTGACTTGGTGATTTGACATGAGCACTGCAACACCAAGCTACACCCCCAGTCTCCTTTCCCAGTTCATCTGAAGTCTAGACAGTGGTACAACACAACCAGCACACTCACTATTTTCTTCTCCACGTTTGCCACACCAATATAATGGGCACTGCTTTCATGACCCTCTGTACAAGTGTAAGGAATAGTCATTAAATCTCTCTCCAAATTGGTTTAAAATCCTATTATCTTCCTGACAAAGGGCTTAAGGTTCATTTTGTTTTGAAGATGTTTTCTAATGTCATAAATAATTCATGGATATTTTATTTTACAATTAAAGATGTTCAGACCTTTAATTAAACTGAATTATATATATATATACAAGTTGCTAGTGTATAATTTGATGTATGATAATTCCTTTAATCAGCAGATACCAAGCTAGACACATTGACATAAGTTTATTTCATCTCAGAAAAAAGGTTATAGAATATTTTTATAAAAATAGTGTGAATTTTTAAAATATATTTTAAAAGTCAGCTTTGGAAGCTGAGAAAGATGAAAGTTTGGTGGATAGGAACACTTGCTGCCCAAGTATGGGGATCTAAATTCAGATTTGGTGCACCCACACGAGAGCTGAACATGGTCTGTGTATTTGTAAGCCCCATTGTGGGGGAGCATACTTACTGGCCAGGGCACTGAACTAAAAAATGGTGAGCTAAGGGTAACTGAGAGACCCTGTCTCATGGAATAGATGCCGAACAAGAAGGAGGAGGATACCTCCCCCAGTCTCTGCACATGAAAGTGTGGGCAAGCTCATACACACATAGTCACACATACACATACTCACACACATATACATATTACACACAGATCATAGATCTATGGTCTAAAGCTCCATGTAGACTCCTCGGTAACTCTGCTTTGGACTTTGAGTTTCTTCTCCAGCACTATCTCAAATTTGTTACAAACGTGTCAGCAATGCAATGAACAGCAACGAGGCAAAACTGTGCTTCATTTTGAGGCTTTGAATATTGCTAAGAAATTATGATATAATTTTCTAAAACATGAAATTCATGCCTGAGATATTATATAACCAGATTAAATTGTTGCTACTAACTTTTAGAACACTCTGTCTCCATCCAGTCAGGAGATGCTGACAATTTTAGTTTTTTGGGCTGATTTTTTTTGAGATCTCCTATTTATTTTAAAAACAGCCTTTGTTCATTTTACAAACTAATTCCAGTTTCCTCTCCCTCCACTCCTCCAGCTCCCCCCACCTTCCCCAACCCCATCCCCATCCGCTTCTCAGAGTTGGTAAGGCTTCCCATGGGGAGTCAACAAAGTCTGGCACAAGACTTTGAGGTAGGACCAAGTCCCTCCCCCCTATTGCTAGGTTGGGCAAGGTATCCAGCTTAAGAGAGTGGGTTCTAAAAAGCCAGTTCAAGCACTAGGGATAAACGCTGGTCCCACTGCCAGTGGCCCCATAGACTGCCCCAGCTGCACAATAGTCACCCACATTCAGAGGGCCTAGTTTGGGCTATGCATGTTCCCCTGCTGTCGCCTTGGGTTCAGTGAGCTCCCACTAGTTCAGGTCAACTGTTTCTGTGGGTATCCCCATCATGGTCTTGATCCCTGTGCTCATATTATTTCTTCTCCCTCTCTTTGACTGAACTCTGGGAGCTTAGTCCTGTGCTAGCTAAATCGCTATATCTGCTTCCATCAGTTGCTGGATGAAGTTTCTATGACAATTAAGGTAGTCATTGATCCGTTGAGGGGAAGGCCAGTGCAGTTACCCTCTCCACTATTGCTTAGGGTCTTAGCTGGGGTCAACTTTGTGGATTCCTGGGAACTTCTCTAGTGCCAGGTTTCTTGCTAGCCCCATAATGGCTCCCTCAATCAAGATATCTCACTCCTTGCTCTCCCTCTCTGTCCTTCCACTATTTCAGCCATCCCTTTCCTTCTTGTTCTCCTCGCCTCTTCCCTTCTCCCTTCTTCCTCTCCTCCTGCCTTCCCATCCCTATGCCCCCAATTTCCTCAGGAGAATGAGTTTATTTCCCTTTCCCATGGAGATCCATGTCTGTCTCTCTTAGGGTTCTCCTTGTTACCTAACTGCTCTGAGGTCATGGACTATAGGCTGGTTATTCTTTGCTTTATGTCTAATATTCACTTATGAGTACATATCATATTTGTATTTCTGGGTCTGTGTTACCTCACTCATGTTTTTTCCTAGTTCCATCCATTTGCCTGCAAATGTCAAGATTTTATTGTTTTGGGGGGGTTGTTCTTTTTTCCACTGAGTAGTACTCCATTGTGTAAACGTACCTCATTTTCTTTATCCATTTTTTGGTTGAGGAACATCTAGGTGTTTCCAGGTTCTGGTTATTATGAATAATGCTGTTATGGACATAGTTGAGTCCTTGTGGTATGGTGTGCATCCTTTGGGTATATGCTCAAGAATGGTATTGCTGGGCCTTGAGGTAGGTTGATTCCCAATTTTTTGAGAAACTGCCATATTGTTTTAGAAAGTGGTTCTACAAGTTTGCACTTCCACCAGCAATTAAGGAGTGTTCTCCTTACTCCACATCCTCTCCAGTGTAAGCTACTATTGGTGTTTTTTATCTTAAGTTATTCTGACTGGTGTAAGATGATATCTCAGAGACATTTTGATTTGTAGTTCTCTGATGGCTAAGGATGTTGAGCAATTCCTTGAGTGGCTTTCAGCCACTTGAGATTCTTCTGTTGAGAATTCTCTGTTTAGATCTGTACCCCATTTTTAATTGGACTATTTGGTATCTTGATGTCTTGTTTCTTGAGCTATTTGTATATTGTTGGCCTAATTCTTCAAAGCAGGTAGCATTAACACCCTAAAGGTGCTGCACAACAGCAAAAATTACTGTGAAAATACGTCCACTAAATTAAATACTTAATTCAATTTGCTTAATTTGTTGCAGTCTCTTCTCCTACTGAAATCGGTATGTGTGCATGTAGTGTGCATGTTCCTATGTAAAAGGAGACATCAAATGATGACATACTGTTGGTTTCTTGTGTTGACATTTTTATTATAGTAACATATCTGAGTAATTGAAGTAATTTCTCCATACAGGTGTCACATGCGAGCGCATGCCATGGCAATGTTAACTGCAAGTTTTGTTTACATTCCAGGTGCATCTTCTGCAACATTTGCATTCATATACAGGAAGTAAAGCACAAAGGGATAATTTGATCCATGATTTGTGTTAGCAAATGTAGTCTCTCACCCTCAAATTCAGACTCCTCTGCAAGTCCATTAAAATTCAGATGCTGTAGCATGTAGGGTAGTTGTTATATGAACTCAAGGACCAGAATGGCTATTAGCCTTTGATAGAAATAAGCATATGATCACTTTTCAGAGGCAAGACTGATTAGTCTGTTGAGTGATGTGTTTGTCAAGGCAAGAACTTTCTATTTCTAATTCACAGGTGGCGATAAAGTTGAAAGCATTATACCATTCTTCTTGGCTGGTATACACCTCAGTATCACAATGTTTACCTGAGTAAATTTCTTCCAATACACCATACACCACTTCATGATAGATCCTCAAAAATAGAAGCAACCTCAATATGTGTCATTTCAACATGCCAATTTCTGTTGTAAGACTGTTAAAGTGCATCTCATATCACAGAGATCCACACATTTCATGTGTTATAGACATACAGGCCTCAACCTTGTTCCTAAAGTTCTCAGCAAACTTTACTTGATCCAATATTTCATTGAAGTTTTATTGTTGCTCAGGCAAAACCACACCACTATAAGAATTCAAGGAAGACCAATGTCTAAAAGGCAAGATTTCTCTTCTTTTTTACTTTGGCCATGCACAACTAAAGTTTCAAAGGGAATTTGAAGAAGGAAAATAGGAGAGAGAGAAAGCGGTGTGACGAATCAAGTTTTCTTTATGAATATATTTCTACAGTTTTCATTTATTCACAAGCCAACATTAGTCTAAAACAAATTAGATTTCTAATAATCAATGTGTAAATGACATGGCCCTTTACACTTGGAGTTCTCATTTTAAAGAGAAAATTAAATGACCCCCAATCACCAGGTCACAGTAACACAATTGTACAGTTATACTTTTATTGTTGGTTAATGCTTAGAACAAGTACATGAGATCCTGAATTCAAATGAGCAGTGTTAAATAGAAAATGAAGGGATTTTCTATCACTCTTGAGGTATTTACTACCTTTTAAATAATATATATTTAAGAACGAATCAGTGCTTTACAGAAGATTAAACAATGACATGTATGTATGCAGCTATCTTTTTGGTATTTTGAACAGTGCTATTGCATATGTTTAAATCTGAAGATAATGTTGACATAGAATGACACTGACAGTTTAAAGAAGAAAGCATTAGGTTTACATTCAAACATCTGAAGCTTCAAATCAGCATAATCCCATACTCATCTATTTTCCAAGCTAAAGAGATAACTTGAATAAATCATTTTTTTCAAAGTCTAGGAGACACTTATTTCCTGTGCATGCATAAATATTAGTTAAAAGAAAGGGGTGTGGGTTTGGTTTGAACTTTAGAGATAAGGAGTCATGGAAACTTTAGGGGATTTGATCTAATTTAGGCAAATCCTTACAGACAGCAGAGTTACTTCACTCTGTGCCCCATATAAAACTTTATGTTCACATGTTGAAGATAAGTGAACTCAAACAAAATAAAATTCATGAAAAGTAAAATGAATTGCAACAGGGTCTTTTAATATGTCCAAACCCACAAGGCTGGTTTACTGAAGTGAAAACTAAATTATGACTTTAGATTATGTTTGTAGGTGATAACATAAACAAGCTACTACTTAGTTTGGAAAACATTCATATCTTACAGTTTGGGAAAACATTCCAACCCTGAGCTGATCCAAACTACTAGGGCTGCTTGTCTATACCTATCCATACCCTGGTAAGTAAACCAAAATCCATTATGAACAACAACAACAACAACAAAATCCTGATGAGATCAAGTAGTTTCTGAAGTTTTCTTTCTCTCTTATGAAAGAGAAATTCACTCTGTCTTTTAGGTAGGTATGTTTTAACCATCTGCATAAGAAATTGATAACAAAAACTAAGGAATATTTTATACCTCTAAAACCTGTCTATGGCCTCCTGCAACTTCCATGGCTCATTATCATGTCTTCTCATAGCTGCTCATTCATTAGGGAATGGTGCTATGACAACTACAGCCCACAGCACACCAGGTAAGGCACATAAATAATGAGCACATGGCTTTCTTGACGACTTCATCGTAGCCAACTAGTTGAGACAGAAAAATGTAGGCAATAAAATTCTAGTTCTCAGAACAAGGCCTTGCTTGAGTAGCTAAGGGAATGATGTTTGCTCACCAAATACTTGGCAGTTTTATGTATTTAAATGTATGCTTGTTTTTAATGTATGTGCATTTCTAGGATGAGAATACCTACTGTTGCAAAGCCTCATTTTTTTGGTTTTAAACAAAAATTCCTTTCTTGTATGAAATAGAAGTTTCAAAGCATACACTCTATCTCATCAAATAATTATTTGTGATTTAATATACACAAGGAGAATGACCAACAAATTGGGTTGGTATCACTTACCAATTACTTTAAAACATATATCCATAACTTCTATGTTCTTTTATTTTTCCATGATTTTTAAACATGAATTGAAAACAAAAATGACTATAAATAAATCATTAAAAGGACTGACTTGTTGATTATTCCATAAAGATTCTGTAATGTTCTAATATTTGTATCACTTATTTTAATTACTCTGTACCATATTGAATAATTCACAATATGAACTCCTAAGTACCACATTCATTTTCTTCATTTGGATGCTTTAGTCTCCTTTGAAAACACAAGAAAAAACTATGTGGGTTGTACTCGTAAAAATCTCTGATGGAATGCGTGTGGGTGGGCAGCCGTAAAGCATTAAAGTGGCTACCATTAATTTGTGTAAAAAAATGAATATTGCAGTAAAAAATATACTCTCCAAAGGTGGTTTTAAAAGTAAAATACATATACCTTACAACTTGAGTCACCATTGACCCACCTTTGAATGAACCTGAGACAAATGGGCTCTGACTGCTGCCGCCATGGAGTTATTTCTTCATTTACTGGAAATATATTTTAAGATATGAAAAGATGGTAAACAATCTTGAGTTTTGCAAATACTTAGCATCTGTGAGTAAAACCTTTGGAGGGAAGCGTGAGCAAATATTATACTTCCTGAGTTAAAAAAAATCCATGACTGTGTTGTCTGTCGAAACTGAAAGCAACACATCGGCTTTGAAACTGCAGGCAAGAAGAGGGAGCATGGGAGTAATGCCACTCAGGAACACATGCACAATGCCTGGACAGAAAGACAATGCCACACTGAACTTGAATTAAAGACTCGCTCCATGGCACATCAATGGGTAGGGGCATGTGCTCCATGTAGGCTTCTCTTAAGAGCCTTTAGATTATTTTCTGAGGTGACATGAGACACTACTGTCATTACACTTTGCAAGGTATATTGGTCTCAACACTGAGAGACTTAAACCCATCCATGATATATTTTCCACGAAAAGCAGGTGCTATGTGACACAAAAGTCACACAGCCAAGCCCTATCACTGCCACCATCTTGTTTCCTTGTGTGACTCTCATGGAAAGTCAAAGCAAGTTTACGTTTTATTCGTAAGCCACTGGACTGTCTCCCATTTAGATCACATCGTGACCTCATCAGATCTTTCCTGAAAGTACACACTAGAACAAGTAGCTAAATCTCCACATAGGAGAATAAAATGTTGGGGAGTCAAGGCTGGGATGCTTTCTAGTACTTTACAGTGTGCAACAGTAACCATAAATCTGCTTTACCCTAATCCTATCATCAAGCCAACCCCAGGCTTCTACGTCGTTTGTGTTTCACTGTTAAACAGTTACGAGAAGTGAGAGAAGTCAGTGATAAGATATGATCAGTGCTTTCTGAAGTCTAAGCTGTGTTATCTAGAAAATAACACTGTAAGGGGATCTTCAAGATCAATTCTGCTTTATATACTCTGCAGCAAAAATAACATTTCTAGTAGGAAGCAATTAATTGTAAACCTAGCAAATTCTACACATTTGCATATTTGTGTAAACAACTTTAACATGGTTTATTATATTTCCAGAAAGGTTAAATCTTATATTCAGTTTTCTGCTAATTCTTCTTAAATATAATATATATATATGTTACTTGAGTGCATGTGTGTATGTATTCCACACACTTATATGACATATATACATAAAACAGCATATAAGGGTCACTTCCTCAAGGTCCAACTAGACAAAATAAATGAATTGCTATTATGCATAGCCCATGACAATCCTCCATTCAGTCTCACAAATGGCCATATCGGGATGTAAACAAAACATTGGAACGAGTCATTCCAGGCGAATTATATTTCATGTTGTATAGTGGTGATCTCATGAGGAACTGGGTACTTCCTGGCAGCAAATACCTAAAAAAAGAAAAAACAAGATAGTTAAAAAAATTGGTTTGTTGCAACAAAACTTTAATGTCAATATAATTCATGAAAGAATTACATAACTAGTTATTTACCCTTCTTATCTGAATACTGTGGCTATCACAATAATACAGTTCATACAAAAATTTCCATCTTAAGAAAGCTGAACATATACAACATATGAAATTAGCAGACCATGACATGCTATTATCATTGTACTCAAACATCACAGTGCTGTTTGTTGGTTCACATAAACTTATAATTCATTATCAGTGCCTGTAACTAACATGTAGAGCCGGACTAATGTCTCCTTAAAACGTGATAGAAGAATCAGATACTTTGACATCTCAAATCTTTAGCCTTCTACTAATTATTTTCATGAAGGATTTGGCAAGTCGCATTAACCTCAGCATTTATTTTAGAAACACAGATCCTAATTGTGTAATATCTCATTGATTCAATATAACTATAGTTAATCTAAAACATTCTTAATTAGAAGCTTTGTATTCTTGGATAACTCAGTGTTTATGTTACAGATTGATGTAATCATGAAGCCAAATGTATTTCCAAATATGTGATTTTTCCCCAGATTTTAGAAAGACAAGATAGTATATGTATAATATATTATATATAACATATATATGTTATATGATATATATATATCAGGGTGCCAACATTCTGCAAAAAAACCCATTAATTTTATATAATTTTATATTCACAATTGATAATAAAGACTACAAGTAAATTTATGTTCTAATTCAGGTCAAATTTGCCAAGAAACTGAACCTTGTTTTTTGTTTGTTTGTTTTCAATGTCAAGTTTTAAAAATTGGGAATTACATATGAGTTAGGTACCCATATTTTCTTTTCCTGTGAAAACCTTAATAGTTTGGTCAGTCCAATATATAGATCTATAGCTGAATGGCCAAGAAAATCCATAAATATGAATGAAAATTAACCATGGTATATAAAGCCTATGTTGTAGTAATAACTACAGCAATGTATTGCAAAGTCAGGTTAAAGGTATCTATGAGGAATTTCCAATAAGCAAAGGACAGGAGAGCATCACTGATTAATTTCCTTCTTTGGCCACTGGAATCTTCTAAGCAGCATCATGAATGAACACATAAGAAGCAAAGTGACAGGTAAGACCTGTCAGTGGCCTATTCTATGACTACAATGCTGAGAACTAGGATACGTCTATATTAATGAGAAACTAAATTTACAGTTGTTTTCTGTAAATCTTAGAAAAAGAAAATAATTCATTATAATAAAACTGCAAACATCATCAGATTAAAATAGAATTTTTCATAATATCCATAAACATTATTTCATCCTAAATAATACCTACTAAATCTGTTACCTAATATCACAAACTATAAATAATTGTGCTGATCATTAAGTTAATAGAGCAGTAAAATAATGCACAACAAACTAAATTAAATCAAAACTCCAGAATGGTTGATGAATAATGAAACAACTGATTTCTCACATCACAGATTATATAAATTATTTTCTTAATATAACTAGGGTAATTTATATGGATTAATTATGATGTCAAGTGCTGGTGAAGTCTTAATGATTAATCTGATACCTTTGCCACGGGAAAGCGTCCCTTCTTATGTAGGGCAAGGAGCAAATAAGCTAAGGCGCTTGATCAAAACCTACTATTCCACAGTGGGTGGGGGACAGTCTAAGCTCTGTGGAAAAGGCATCAGGAATGACACAAAAAACAGCAACTTCTATCAAACTTCACACATATTCACGCACATGTATGGTCGCCTGAGCATGCGTGTGGAGGCCCTAAGTTGATGGCAGTTCTTTCTCTCCATCTTGCTCTACTTTATGCGCTTAGACGGTGTCTTTCAGGGAAACTGTAGCTCAGCAACTCCAGCCAGCCATCTTGTCCCAAACATCCCCATGCCCTAGGTTCTGGGGTGATAGGTGGCCAGTACACCTGCTGAGTTTCTGCTATTAGGTGGGTTCTGAGGATCTAAATTCGGGTCTTCATGCTTGTGGAGCAAACATTTTAGCCACTGAGCTATCTTTACAACCCTCCAATTAAAAATTTTAATTTCCAATATATTAGTACTATTGACACTTGAGTGACATGCACAAAAGTGACTTTCTATTGTCTCTCAGTAGATCTGGAACCCATCTCCTCCTGTCCTCAGCCTCCTGAGTGTTGGTAAATCATACCCAACCTCACGAAGACCTTGAGCTCCATTTTGGCACAAGAGATAAATAAATAATAAATAAATAAGATCACAAAGTACAGGATCCTAGGTGATTTATTTTATACTAAACAATTATTTGAATAGCATTTTATTGGCCAGCCCTGTTCTAATTTTTTTATAAATGTCAACATATTTTCTTCTAATAACAATTACCTAAGTACATATCACTGTTAGCACCATTCTACGGACGCATACGCTGTATGAAGCACACAGGCCAGTTGTCTTTCCCCTGCGCACATGGCTAGCGAAGGGACTTGACAGGTCTCAGTGCAATTCTTCAGCATTGCTGCTCTTCAGGACTGCACTCCGTAGTCATGACAATTCCAGACACTTGTCATGGCGCACAAAAACACCCCTTTAAAACCTGTGTACAATCACTATAGTAAATACCTTCAGGAACGTGAAGCATAAAATTACCCAGGAAGTACAGTGGGTACGCACGCCACAAACCCCCCCAACTTTCTAATAGAAGCGGTAGTTAGTAAGAAACTGTTCTTTCGGACTTGGAAGAAGGAGAAGTGTGATATGAACTGGGAAAGGTATATGGAATTATACGGGAAAAACACTCTGCTTAGCTAAAACAAATGCTGCGGGTATTGCAAGGCATTCTGGAGAAATGTAATAGCTATTTGCCTCGAAGTCTCCACTAATATCTCCTGGGAGACTCCAGTAGCTGAACAGCAAATATTACTTTTAAATTGTTCTTTGCATTGGAGTTGAATAATACAATTTGATTTTTTTTTTAGGCAGGAAGACTGTCTCAAGGAAGGGAATTTATAGACTATATCTGAAGACTTTATATAAGCACCAAAAAAACAAAGAAGCTTACGGCTTTTAGCCTAGCTTATTTTTCCTGTACCACAATAACTCCCAGCTAACTTGTACCCAAGAGCAATGCACCTGACCTCACACCCATAGCCACACTCCTTGTTAGGCAAGGTGTGTGCACACCTACACACCCACCATGTAGATGTAAGGCACACAGTTTTCAATTCCATATTGGTGTAGAACTTTATATGCTATCTTATTGTGAACTCTGATGATGCCCAGAATATCAATCATTTAAAACTGATAGGGACTTTTCCTTGAACATGTAAGTGACACCTTCCAACATCTTTCTGTAGTAGGACAAGGACCCCTGAACTCCTTCAGATAAACCCAGCTTCCTAGTTTGAGGACTGCAGGGTAAATAAAATTCAACAAACTATGTGCACTGTGCTTTTGGAGAATTTTTCTTATTGTCTTGAATTTCATGACAGATTTTTTTTTATCATTCTTGGCTATAAAATTCAGTAAGCTAAGTATATTAATCTTATATAGTCACCTGCAAGCCAAGAACACTGTCATCATCCCAAAAAGAAACTCTACATCAATTAATTTTCCTAGTTTCTCCTCCTCAGCTTGGGTTCAGGAACTCAGTAATGAGAGAACATGTAAAGCCCTGAGTTCAGTGCCAAACACTTATAAAAGACTTTTGGGGGGAGATGCTCACCTCTCCCCTAGTCCCTTACCAGGTTCCTAGCCACTGTGGTTATTTGGATGGCACCATGCAAATCCAAGACTTAAAAGCTAGTATCCATATATAAAGTAAAAGATACAATATTTGTCTTTGGGGGTCTAGGTTGCCTCACTCGGGATAACTTTTTCCAACTCCATCTATTTATCTCTAAATTTAATGATTTCATTTTTCTTAACAGCTGGATAGTATTCCATGGTGCAGTTGTACCACATTTTCCTGTCCATCAGCTGATGGGCAGTTAAGCTATTTCCAATTTCTGGCTATTATGAATAAAACAGCAGTGCACATGGATGAGTATCTCCATGGGAGGATGTCGAGCCCTTTGGGTCCATGCCCAATCATGGTATAGCTGAATCTGAAGGTACATCTATTCCCAGATTCTTGAGGAACCATGACCGATTTCCACAGTGGCTGTACGAGCAAGCACTCCCATCAGCAGTGAGTAAGTGTTCCCATTACTCTCCATCCTTGACAGCGTGAACTGCAGTCCATTTGATTGATTGTGGTCATTCTGACTGTGCTAAAATAAAATCCCAAAGTAGTTTCTATTTGCACTGGCTGGATGGCTTAAGGAGGCTGAACATCTCTCTAGGTGCTTCTAACCCATTTATCTTTCATTTTTTGAAAAGTAGCTACTTAGCTCTGTACTCCATTTTCTTTTAATTTGGTCTTCTTGATGTTCTGCCTTTTTAGTTCTTTATATGTTTAGATACTAATCCTCCATCAGATGGACAATTGATAAAGATCTTTTACCATTCTGTAGCCTGCAGCTTTGTCTAAACTGACAGTGCCTTTTGCCATATAGAAGCTTTCCAGCTTCATAAGGTCCCATTTATTCACTGTTGATTTTAGTGCTATCAGCGTCCTGTTCAAAAGTCCTTTCCTGTGCCAATGAGTTCAAGCCTAATCTGTACTTTCTCCTCTATCAGGTTTATCGTGTCTCTTAGACTGAGGTTCTTGATGAATCTGGAGTAGAGTTTTGCACAGGGTGGGTGATAAATATGAGTCTACTTCCATTCTTCTGGATGCAGCCATCCAGTTTGACCAGCACTATTTTTTGAAGATGCTGTTATTTCTGTCACCAACTCCTCACCCTCAAGGCTCAAGGAATATGCAGAAGAGGAGGTAGAAAGATTGTTGAGAGCCAGAGGTGACAGGTGACTTCCAGACACAGGAGGACTGATGTGCAGATGAATTCAGAGACTGTGGCAGCATTCACAAACCCTGGACAGGCTCACACCAGATGGGATTCCAGTACTGAGTGGGGGAAATAAACATGGACTTCCACCCCTAACTAAGAAGCTATCCTCAATTGATACCCACTGGGAATGGAAAAGTTAGTTTTCTCCTGTGTGGTCTCACTGGGTGTATTAACCACATTTCACAGTAGGCCTCATGCCCAGGAGTAGTTGGACAACAAAAAACAAACTTGGGGATATTTTTGTTGACTTTTTATTTTACTTCACTTTTCTTTGGGCATTTTTTTGTTTGTTTTATTGGTCTTTTGCCTATAGATTTTGGTTCTCTCTCTCTGTGTGTGTGTATGTGGGGGGGTTCCTGTGTGTATATCTGTGTATCTTGGCTCTTTGTGTTTTTTTGTTTTGTTTTGTTTGTTTCTTAAAGAGAGAGAAAGAAACATAAATTTTGGTGGGTAGGGATGTGGGAAGGATCTGGAAAAAATTAGGAGAGATGAAAACATGACTAAATATATTATATGAAAAAAGTTCTTTTTCATTGTACAAAAAAGGCCAAGATCAAAAATATTGATGACAACTTATGCTAGAGAGGTTGTGGGGTAAAGAGAACACTTCCGCATTGCTGGTGGGAATGCAAGCTGGTACAGCCCCTTTGGATGT
>LOJH01015882.1:12868-22924 GCA_001685095.1 Ellobius talpinus | reverse complement strand
AGATCTCATTATAGATGGCTGTGAGCCACCATGTGGTTGCTGGGAATTGAACTAATGACCTCTGGAATTGCAGTCAGTGCTCTTAATCTCTGAGCCATCTCTCCAGCCCAGGCCCTGTGTTTTTAGTCTTATTTTTGTTGCTGTCGTAAAGTGACCTGTGGTGGTTTAAATGAACAATGCTCCCAGCAGGTTCATGTAATTGAGCACATAGTTTCTGGCTGGTGAGACTGTTTGGGAGGAGCCTTGCTGGAGGACGTGTCACTGGGGGCAGCTTTGAGAGTTTGTAACCCCACCCCACTTCCAGTTCATTCTCTTAACTTTCTGCATGCAGTCGCACATACAGATCTACCAGCTTCCTGCTTCCAGGCCTCCCCTGCCATTATGGATTCCCTGTCTGGAAACGTAAGGCCAAATAAACTCTTCCGTAGTCACCTTGGGGTATGGTGTTTTATCATAGAGACAAGAAGTAAGTAATACACACCCTGACCAAATGTGACAGGGAATGAACGGGGTTGTTTTAGTTTACAATTCTGGGTTATAGTCTGTCCTTGAGGAAAGGTCAAAGCAGTCAATTACACCGCATCCACAGTAGAGGGAAAGGAATGCATTCCTGTTGCCTGCTTCTTGCATCTAGCTTTATCCCCTGTCCTGTGTAGTCTAGGATTCCCTGCCTAGGGAATGGTGCCACCCACAATGGGCTAGATCTCCCTACATCAATTAACAATCAAGACATTCCGCAACCGTGGCAGAATTCCCGTTGGGTTGCATCTGGCCTGGTGCCAGAGTGTTAGCACCCAGCCCGAATCCATCCTTTGTTTAGCAGATACCTTTTGCTGCCCTTTTGTGAGTCTTGTCTGGTAGTTTCCCAATGATAGAAAGCTTATGCAAAACTTGGTTTGGAAAACCCAGAAGACTGGTACCTGATGAATTGAGAATTTACACTTGGCATTGTAGTTTTAGAAGCTTCCTTTGGGATGTTTTGAGCGCATGGAAATCAACAGACTTAATTGTAAATATGGAGAAAAATAAAAAAATGCCCTGGGCAAAGGGAAAGTACTTCAGTCCATTGAGGGTGGGCCCCTGAGGCCCCAAAAGGCTAAGTTCATTCTTAAAGTGTCTCTTAAAGAGTCTTCTTTCAACAGAAAGAACCCAACACTGGTGTGAACCCGACATCTCTGCTGCAACATTCCTGACACCCAGCAGACAGACACACAGGCCAATCTGAACTAGAGAATCCTTCAGTTGCCACTCTCTCCCCAACAGGGCTCACCTCATCACTTATCATACACGGGCCAGCCTCTTGAGCCTCTGTCTCTCCTGTTAGATGTTTGGGTATCTTGGGGTTCTATCTCTCTCTCCCCCTTCCTCCCTCCTTTTCCCTTTTCTTTTCATTTTCTTTTTCTTTTTTTTGTCTCTGTAGCTTTAGGGACTTGCCTGGGGGCTGAGACAATGAGAATGAATGAGGCTGAAGAGGATACATTTGGCAGTTTTGGGGTCACAGATAAGGTTGTATGGGAATCCTCATAGTCAGTGCTCAGCAACCAAGTCTCAGGTCTTTGGAGACCTGCGTGACTGCTGTCAGTTCGAGTCACTGCTCCAGTTCTTCCTCTGTGACGATCCTGAAGTCACCAAGGGCATGCACCTTATTCTCTCCATCCCTGCATTATTCCAGTCAAGTTTGGGACAAGGTCGTCAGTAGGAATTATTCTCAAGCTGAATAAATGGGAATGGGAGCTGGCTGAGCTCCAGAATTCATCTCTTTCTGGTCCCTGACTACCACTCAATCTAACTGGTCACCATGGTACCCCCATCGTTTCTTCTAGTTGCCGTGATACCCCCATCCTTTCTTCCCTTGAGGTGGACTGTGCTCTCAAACTATGAGCCAAAACAAACTCCTCCTTAAGGTGCTTTCATCAGAGCCACGAGAAAAGTAACTAACATATCTAACCATTTTGATCAGAGACTCTGGGTGATAGGCATTTCTTCAAGGCCCCCACTCCTTTCTCTTCCCAGGGCCCAGAGAGGACATGGGAGAGACTGAGCCTAACGTGGGAGCATAAAGAGCAGCCAGCCTGGACTTCACTTTGGTTGGATTGGGAAATGGAGGAGAAAGCACACCTCCTTCTGTACCTGTCAGAGTGGCACCAGAGGGAACCCATGTCATGTGTCCATGTGCCAAGACTGTCCTTGTTTCCCTGCAGGTAGACCCTGTCTGCACCCTGTCTGCACCCTGTCTGCACCCCTGCAGACATGCTCGGTTCTGGAGAGGATGCCATGCGTGGGATGCCTTGGTGGCTTCCTTGCCACAAACTTCCTGTCAGATTGATCCCGTGTGGACAAAGGCAGGATCCTGGAGGGTGAGGGGAGAGGGGGGTGGCATTGTCTGATGGGTCTCTTCCTGTCAGGGCTCCCCTCCCTATGACTCCTCTGTCAGCCTTCTAGAAACTTGACTGTAGTTACTGCTTCCTCCTTAGGCACTTTCTGCCTCTTACTTTAATTTTTAAGTAGTATGTTTCTATAGAACTTTTTGTTTAATTTTTAATTATGTGTGTAGGTATGTGCATGTAAGTGAGGGTAAGTACCTGCAGAGGCCACAAGGGGGCATCAGATTGCCCCACAGCTGGAATTACAGGCAATTGTGTGCTAACCACACAAATGGGTGCCAGGAACCAAACTTTTGAGTTCTGTTTGAAACTCAGTCTTCTGCAAGAGCAGTGTGGACTCTTAGCCACCGAGCATCTCTCCAGCCCCTTCTTCCTGCCTCTTTATCAGGAGACAGACCTCAGGGCACCTTTTCTGATGTCACCGTCAGTTTCCCCGCTGTGAGTCCCTCTGCTCTTCTTAATTTACTGCTCAGCTACTTCTCTTTTCTCGACTGGACTATCTGTTTTGTGGGAACCGAAGCTGGTGGATCCGTGGGGGCCTATGTCTGGTTCTGATGCTTACCTGGTGCCTGGTACATGTGTGTTAGGTGAAGAAACATATCTATAATGTGCATACAAGTACCCACCCTACCACATGCAGACAGACTCATAGACAAGGCCTTTGCTGCCTTCACCAGTGTGAACCAATGGGCCTAGACTTTTTTTAATAATATTTTTAATTTATTCTGTAAGAAGTTCATTTATAACATATATAAGTATTTCATAGTTCATATATAACATATTTCAACTCCTCCTGCACCCTCTATGCCCCTCCCAACTTCTTGTTTTCTTCTCAGTTTTTTTTTAATAACCAGTGGAGTTCAGTTTTGCTGCCTGTATGTGAAGGCCGTGCCCTGGAGCATAGGTAACCTACAGGGGTGGAAGAAAAATGACCCTTCCCCAGTAGCCAGCAGTGGCCAATAGCTCCTCAGCTAAGGGTGGGGCCTCATGCACCCCTTCCCCACCCTGGAACGTTGACCGGCTTGATCGTGTGTAGGCAACCACAGCTGCAGTGAGTTCTTGACTGCACCCGCAGAGTTGCCGGGCTGGTACTTTCTTGATTCCTTTCTCTTGATCAGTTGCAGAAGTCACTAATTCTGTGGTCTAGCCTGAGGAAGCTTAATGGCTCGGGGCTTTGCTTTTCTGCAACAGGGAAAGAGAAATCCTCTGCGAGCGCCCCTCACTCAACCACCAGGAAATGTGGTCGGCTCAGCTCAGCTGTCACTGAAGCAGGAAGGTCACGGGAGCCTGGGGCTTGCCTGGGAGGTAGAGAGAGGGTCTTCGGTTGACAGAGCTGTTGCTCAAGTTGTTTTACATTGAGGGTGTTCTCCGGGTACATTAAGTGGAAGCTCTGGGTTTATTGTGCCAAAGGGGAATGGGGTGGCCTGTGGAGGAAAGCAGCTGGACCACTGGCACAAAAGGTGAGGCAGCTGCGCCCCCCACCCCCTTAGCTCAGCTCAGCTCAGCACAGCCACGGAGAGGCGTAGATCCAGGGGTCTCTGCGCAGGGATGGCTCCTAGCTTAGCTTCAGCTGAGGAGGCAGGTACTGTCTTTCCTTTTCCCTCCTCTCCTTCTGTTGACTTCTTGATCGCTTCCTTTCTCTCTTGGTCTGGTTTCTTGAGGAATCTGAAGGAAAGAGGCTCTCCAAGGAGACCATAAAACCTCTCTGAATTCCGGTTGCTATCACACAGGAGAATAGTCTATGAAAATTCAATAACCCTTGAAATGGGCGCCAGAGTTGCTCTCTGTAAATTAAAATAATGGCTACCAAGGAATTGTCTCTCACCTCTGCTGTGGAGAATGTGGCACCGAAGTGGCTTAATTAGGTGCCTCCCTTTTTTTTCTAGGAAAAAAATCGTTCATTTACCTCAATCAATGGCAAATGTAGGTGGCTGATGATTGTGTTTAATGATGCCCAGCCAGCAAAGCCTCCTCGCCTCCTGCAGTTGGGGACGAGTAAACACACACAGACACTCACACGTCGTTGCAGAGGCTGAGCCTTGCTCTGACACCAGCCGTTCTGCCAATCTAGTGTGTTAAATGGCCCCTGCAGGCCCCTGTGGCTGTGGTGTTAGAAGGGGCAGAAGGGTCCCGGTGGCATCACCAGGTCTCTGCCCTATCTGATTGGACCCTCTTCTCCCCACTAGTCTTCTTTCCATGAACCGAAGCTTTGTGGGTGCCTGGGGACTTGAGAGGGCGAGTTCCCATTCTTAGCTCCCCAGATGCCTGGGCATGGCTGTGTGGATTCTGGAGGGGTGTGTCTGTCTGCCTGTCTACCTCTATATTTCTGTGCATGGATGTACCTATGTTGTGTCAGTATATATGTGCATATGTTTGCATTTTTGTCTATGTGTGTATATCCTTGTAACTCTGTGTCTATGTTTATGTATGTATTTATGTATCTGTATATCTCTGTATATATCTGAGTATGTGCTTGTGTGTGTATGTGTTTATGTAGTTCTGTATGTTTAAATAACTTTCTACATATGTATATACGCAACATATACATTGCATGTAAATATATATCACATGTAAATATTCACAGTGCATGTAAACATACACATTGCATGTAAATATATACATACACACATGTAAATATATGTAGCATTTACATATATACATGCATATATAAAACTGTTTATGTGTGTGTACAACATATGTATATGTGTGTACATGTATGTTCCTATGTACATCTGTGTATATATGTGTATCTGTATGTCTCTGTGCATTTGTGTCTGTGTATTCTTTTGTATCTGTCTCTCTATGTGTGTGTTTGTGCCTACATATGTATATGGTACATATGTGTTTCTGTGCTTTAGTGCCAGTGTGTTTTTATGTATATCTGTGTCTGTGCTTTCTGTGTGCATTTGTCTGTGTGTCTGTATCTGTGCCTATGCGTATATATTTCTGCATGTCTGTCTCTGTGTGTATTTGTGCCTTTGTATGTCTGTGTGTCCATATGTGTGTTTATTTGTGTATCTGTCTCTGTACTTCTGTGCCTGTGTGTGTCTCTGGTCTCTGTTTGTGTTTCTCTGTGTGTATCTATGTGTCTTTCTCTTCTCTCTCTGTATTTGCATAGGCACGTTTCTAAGTGTGTCTGTGACTATCTCTGTGTCTAACCTCTGTGTGTGTGTGTGTGTGTGTGTGTGTGTGTGTATGAGAGAGGGGCCATGCTTCTTCCTGCTCAGTCACACATACTGTTCCCCTTTTGCAGAATTCCCGTTTTAGAAACTCAGGATCTCGGCATCCGGTTCCGGCAAGTGACAAACTGGTGAAGCAGAAGACAGTCCGCCTGAGGGGGATTAATTAACTCCCTTTTTAGGACAGAGAACATTCTTTCTAGGATCTGCTACTCCTCCACAGTCCCTATGTGGCTGTGGGTGGGAGGCAAGGCACTGTGTGGAGCCTAAACCTATGGGTGATCTGGAACTGGAGGTTCCTCTGAGTCCCCAAATCTGAGCTGTCAGTTTCTTTGACCCCAGCTGGTGATATGCCCAGTGCCAGGCTCTGTGCTCTTGAATACTGTGGAGCACTAACACCCACCATGGAGCACTCCACTTCTCTCAGCTGAGCGTGGTGATGGCTCCCAGGGAGATGCTACCCTACTAAGGACAAGCTTCTGTTTGTCCTCACATGTGCCCCTTGTGTGCTGTGTATGCTTCCCATGGGTCTCAGATGTGCACAGAGACTCTCGGTGTGCGAGCCTCTGTCTCCGTTTATGCATATGTGTGTGCACACACACACACCTAAATAACAAGCTGAGTTCACTGTGCTGTGGCAGCCAGGGACACCCCACTGTTAGGAAATGGATCAAAGGATGCTAATGGATCAAATATTAAATGGCAGCTAAACACTGCACTGAATAATTCACCTTTCTTCATGTGAGCAGCTTTGCTCTGACTGGAATAGGAAGTGGTTTTCATGCTGATAACGATGTTAGCAGGCAGTGCTGTTTGTTTTCCTGAAGTGTTGGGAAATGTGTGAGAACCCAAGTCTTCACTTATTAAATTCATTCCTGTGGGAAAACAGTGGCAAGATTTTCTCTCTCACCTCGGTTTTTACGGAATCAGGTGGCGGGCGGGTTGGGGGGTTGCTGGGAAACTCGGAGGGGACTATGGATGCGGGCGGTGGGCGCCTTAGAACCCAGGTAGAATTGGGATGCTTTGTCTGGAAAAAGGAAACCTCAGAGGACAAGGTGGGGGACTTGACTCTGATAGGTTAAGCCATAACTCCACCTAGTCCCTGACCTGTGCCTCTCCATTTTTTGTGTGGCCAAGGGCTTCACAGAGGTGAGCTGCTAGAACTCTCAAAACAGGCAGTGTGGGCCGATCTCTCCAGCTGGGCCTCCCGAGGTCATAAGAGTCTTTTCAAGAGAGACAGGAGTGTGGGAGGTGGAGGGGAGATGGCAGCAGAAGGAAGGGTTTGGAGGGAAGAGGCTGTGGGCAGCCTCTAGGAGCTAGAAGAGGGACTGTCCTGTGTAGGAAGGATGCAGCTGTGCTCATGCTGTTGTTCTAGCCTGGTGTCATCCTCTTTGGACCGGTGACTTCCTAAGCGCTGAAGGGAATGCATTTGTATATTTCAAGGAACTAAATTTCCTGTCATTTGTGATGGTAACGTTAGGAGGTTGTCATAGTGGGTTCTAGATCTTTCTCCCTGCAGCTCTATACTCCTCTAAATGACACCATCAGGCTGGTGTTTCCCACTCGTGTACAGGTGTATTCCAATTACAGTTGTTGTAATTACTGTGGCACACCCTGTATAGGGGCTCTGCCTGTATTACCCTATGTAGTCCTCGTGAGGCCTCCATCGTTAGGCACTGTTACTAGCTACACTGTGTTAGTTAGCTACTGCTGCGTAACAAATAACGTTGAACGGTTCAAGCTCCAAAGCATCGTATGCAGAGGATTCACGGGGGTGCAGATCTTGAAGGCAGATGTCACCGCAGATAGTCTCAGGACCTGCCTACCTTCTTGTGATTGTTAATCTTGATTGTCATCTTGATGGGACTTAGAATCACTAAGGAGACACATCTCTGGGCATGTGTGAGGGCTTTTCCAGAGAGATTTAACTAGGCGGGAGGACCCACCATGACCGTGTGCACGGGCCAGGCCGTTCTGTGGGCTGGGGACCTGGACTGACTCAAAGGAGAAAATGAGCTGAGCTGCAGCACTCATCTCTCTGCTTCCTGAACATGGATCCAATGTGACCAGCTGTGTCACACTCCTGCAGTCCTGCCTTCCCTGTCACTGTGGACCGTGTCCTTTGAACCACGAGCTAAAATAAGCCCTTCCTTCCTTGACTTGGTTTTGGTTTGATACGTTATTACAGTCATGAGAAATATACTCCCTTCTGGATAATAGAACCAGAGAGGTTGAGCTGGTTAAGTCCAGCATCTAACTCTGGGAGCTCAGTGCCCACATTCCCGACCATTTTTCTGTCTTGTTTGAAGAAGTCTATGATATACACTAGCCACCCTTGAGTCTTATTTGAATGCCTCATAGATGTACCCGTGACCCTCGTGGGCCCCTTTGTCCTGGCACGAGCCACTTAGCATCACTGTGCTTGGTTAGTGTCGATCTTACTAAGCTGGCGTGGTGAGACAACCAAGGTAGACAGTGGAAGAAATAAGGGGTGATTGACGTGTCGCTGGAGAGAGAGAGCTGCCCAGGTGACATGGGGCTTCAGAATGAGGAGCCGGGGGACATACAAGACCGCATGGACAGATGTCTGCTTCCTGCATTTAGTTAACTTTGTGTGGCTTCCCCAGGGCTGCAGAAACTCAGCAGCTTGGCTGTTTTCCTGACAGCCCTTTGTCTCCTGGATACTGGTTCTTTGGTTACATGGTACAGTGTGAGAAAAAGCAGTGTCTAAGGCCCAAGGTTAATTGCTTCATATAGGGGAAAATAAGGGCATGATGTCCCCTGGTTGTAAGTTAGGGGAACACTGTCCACTGTCCAGAGACCTGTCCCTTGTGGGGGACAGAAGGGGCTCCAGATCAAGGTCTCCCCACAGTGGTGACACAAATTTCCCCTTTCTGGGCTCATTATACTACTGTGCCTTGCTTCTAATCACCATCAGCTAGAAGTCACCAAGTAGTAGCATTCAAAGGCTGGGTACCTTAAACTGCTAATCCCATCTGGGTCTTCTTAAATGGGCACATTCCCAGATGCTACCCCCAGACTTACTGAATTGGAAACTCAACAGAGTTTGCAGCCCCCAAATTCCTAGTGTTCGAATATTTTCCAAGTAACTTTGATTCAGATAAAATAATTTAGATTTCTTGATTTTTTTCCTTTAAGTCCTAATAAACCTCTGATTTTCTAAAAAAAATCATATATTATGTGTGTAGACTTAGGACTATCCAGAATGTTCAAGAAAATTAAGAGTTTTTTGCCTTAACAATTGGTTTGGATATTGAATTTTTCTTTTTTGTGGCAGGGTTTCACTCCATAGCTCAGCCTGGCTTGGAACTCATTATGTAGCCCAGGCTGGCCTCAAACTCAAAGCAATCCTCCTGCTTCAGCTTCCTGAGTGCTGGGATTATGGGGTGAACTATCATCCCAACTTTGTTTATTTGTCGAGCACTTCTCTGGGTCTTAAACACTGTGTGACAGCTGCACAGTTTATTCAAGGCTGTGTGGTCATTGGGATGCACTGTCACCAGCCAGTCCCTGTGACTGATGGATGTAGTCTTCAGAGAGGGCACTGATCTTGAACTCCCAGACACAGTAACAGTGTGAACATATGGTGAGCAGAGCCAATTACCCTCTTTGACCTGTGTGGGATTGGAGCCTGGACTTGTGAGGAGCCTTGTGAGAGTTCAGGGCTGTGTTTGGATGCTTCTGCAAGGCTAGGAGAATAGTCCATGCAGGGACACTTTGAGGAGACACCCCAAGTCCAGTGACACCCAAAAGTCACTCTCAGCAGGGAGGAAAGTCATGGGATCGACTCCCCTTTAACAGGATACGATATAAAAAGTCTACATTCTGATTCCATTTCTTTGCACAAGGAAGAAAAACCCATGAAAACAAAAACCTGTCTTTCCGTGCACAGAGAAAGAAATGCGTGGAGGGCTATAAACTAAGGCACTAATGCGGTTTGGAAGCAGTGATGTTACGAGGTATTTTCATTTTCTTCTTGTTGCTTATCGGTATTTTTTGAATTTTCTATAATGAGCATCCATTATTTTTGTAATAAAGAACACGGAAAAGAAGACCAGAGAAATCAGGAAGAGCTGCGGTTTTGGATGGAAGCTGCCAGAAGGTGTATTCGCTTGTGTATTCCTCACTTGTATTGAGGGCTAGCGGATCAGGGTTCAAGGAGAGAATTTATGGAACTTATTCCTGAGGTCCTTGGCCAGGCTGAGCACTCTGAGGCTGGAGAGGCCATTGGGAGCTGCCTGTTGTTGATGGAAGGACCTTGGAGGCTCTGTAACCTGGCCTCCCTAAGTTGTGTGTGTGTGTGTGTGTGTGTGTGTGTGTGTGTATCTTTTCCCAGCCTGATCAACACATGAGATGACTTTGAAGGCTGGAACTGGCTTTGGGCAGTGCAGACCTGGGGTTTGGGTATGGTAGGCATTGTCCTGATAACGAGGAGACACACACACACACACACACACACACACACACACACA
>LOJH01015882.1:0-11355 GCA_001685095.1 Ellobius talpinus | reverse complement strand
GACAGATATTGGGGTTCAACCTGAAGATCAGAAAAGCAAAGCAGCCAAGCCACTTACCTCTAAGAAATCCTCAGACTGAAAAAGAGAGAGTTCCTGTCATCCAGTTTTGTATTCCTCTCTAGTGCTGGGATTAAAGGCATGCACCACCACCACCCGGCCTCTATGGCTAACTAGTGTGGCGGCTGGGATTAAAGGTGTGTGCCACCACTGCCTGGCCTATATGGCTGACTAGTGTGGCTGCTTTGCACTGACATTCAGGCAAGCTTTATTAAAACAAAATAATATACCACCACTATATTTCCCCTCTTTCCCAGACTTCTTTTTTTCTTTTTGACAGAGTCTCATGCTTCCTAGGTTGGCTTTGAACTTCTAGTTCTCCATCCTTCACCTCTCAAGTGCTGGGATTATAGAAGTATACATGTTCACACCTGGTTTATGCAGAACTGGGAACTGAATCGAGGGCCTTGTGCATAGCACTCTAGGTAAGCCCTCCCCGGGAGGAGCCGCATCTCCAGCCCGCCAGCTTGTTCTGTAGTGAGTTTTCTAGGACTTTCTAGAAGTCCCAATTGAGAAGGGTATGACTCAGAGCATGGTGAGAGGTGCACTTGGGGATTAGGACCTAGGAATCTTGAGGCTTAGCGTGTTCCTGGTGTAAGTACAACCGTGTCGTCATCTTCCCAGACAAGAGCCAACGTGGTGGTGAGATAGGATCAGGACAGGTGAAGCTTGGAGAAGTGAATCCTGGGCTTCTCATTCTTTTGTTTCCCTATCCCCTGAAGGGAGATGGGTACAGGGCCCTGGGAGAGGGGACAGCTGTTGGAGAGTGGGGGAGCTGGACTGCCCTCGAGCTTGGTCTAGCATCTGCCTGCTTCTAGCAGGTGGTTCTTGAACCCTTCTCCTGGAATCTGGTTCCCCACAAGCTATCTATTCTGAGCTTCCTCTCAAATGGCAATGCTGTCTTTTATTGTTGGGCAGTGTGGGACTGGCTGGAGGGTGACAAAATGATGTAGGTGCTGTTCCTAGTGGTTATGAATAGTTAGCAAAGACAATGCCACGTGGCCACCACTGACTGTGCTCATAGCAGGGGGTGATGAGGGTTCCTGAAGAGGGACTTTTGGGAACATCCAGAGGGCTTTAGGGGTTAAGAAATTGTTCTTTGGACCTCTGTAGGTCCTCAAGGGGACTTTTAAGAAGAGGGTGTTTTAGTTGAGTCTGGCAAGGAGAAGGGAGGCAGGGAGGGAGAACTAATAAGGAGCTTGGACCATGAGACAGGAAGAGGGGAGTCTGGGGATGTTGCCAGTTTGGGAGTTACTTTCTAGTTTAGTTTCTGTTGCTGTGATAAAACATCCTGACATAAAAGCAGCCTAGGGGAGGAAGGGTGTATCTGGGATCGTTCTAGGTTACGCTGAGTCATAGGAACTTCAAACTGCTAGTCCCGTCACAGTCCAGAGCAGAGAGAAATGAATGTGCTCATGTTCACTGACTTACTGCGTTCATCTCCATTTTTCTATGTTTGACTGTACAGTGCAGGACCCTTTGCCTAGGGATTGATGCTGCCCACGATGGGCTGAGGTCCTACCACATCCACTCTGCTTCATGGGCTTGAATTCTCCCCATTCCTGACCATGCTGGCATCTATCTGTCTGTTTATGGCATCAATAACTCTGTTAGTAAATCTCCACCCAAAAGGACAACCCACCTCGGCATCCCCTTGAATCTCAAGCCTTTATAACAATAGAGTCTGCTCTGGATTCTGTCACTAACCTCACCTCACCTTTCTGTCTTCCTGGTAATAGCACGTCCTTGAGCCAGTCAGTGAGGGTGAAGGGTAGAAGCTTAACTACCTCTGTGGCAAAGGAAGGGGCTGCTCTCCCCGGTTACCTCCTTGCTTATAGGATGGTAGTCACAAGGGATCTGTCCGGCCTGGGTTCTAGCCAGGTAGTGCCTGAGGCTCTCGGCATGTGCCAAGCGTTCAGTGAGCACTAGGTAAGAAGTCACTGTATATTATGGGATAGATGCTGAGTGTGAAGTCCGGACCCTCAGGGAGCCTGCAAGTGGGGAACTGAGTGAGTGTAGAATCACAGCCACGTGACACACTTGGAGACACGCCTCAAGTACTGAGAACATGTGTAACCCAGGGAGGTCACTGAAAGGAGCTTTTTTTTTTTAATTAAGCCTGGGCTCTGGAGAGATGGTTAAGTAGTTACAAGCACTGACTGCTCTTCCAGAGGACTAGAGTTCAGTTCCCTAACTCCAAGATCTGACACCCTCACACAGATGTACATGTAGGCAAAACACCAAGGTACATAAAATAAAAGTAAATTATTTTTAAAAAAAAAGGTCCGTTGACATGACTCAGGGGGTAGCTTTGAGTCATGTTGACGTGACTCTCTCTAAGTAGTAAGTTCAGTTCCTCTGAAAAATCTAAGTAGCCCAGATAGTGTCAAGGGATTATTGATTGGCTGGTGATTAAAGGCTAACACTCTAGCACTCTAACCATTACTGAATCTGGAGATGATGATGAAGAAATGGGTCATTGGGGCTGCAGTGGATGCAGCCCATGGGCAGAGTGCATGTCTAGTATGTGCGACACTCTAGTTTCAATCTTCAGCCCCACAGGGGCTGAATGGGGTGGAATGAGGGCTGGTGAGCATGCGCACTGGCCTTGGCAGCGAACTGGTTCTGGGATGCCCTCTGGCGTCAGTACCGGGGACCTGCCGTGTGCATCCCACCTGGGACCCCCCAGCTCCATCAGAGACTGAGCCCAACCCAATCCAAAGCAGCCAGAGGCCAACATTTTTTAAGTATCAGAGAAATGATTACAGTTTGTCCCAGATTTTTGGAGCCAAGAGAGCAGCAAGACATTAGCATGAAGGCCTCGGAGGGTCTGGAACTGTCTTCGGTCAATTATGGCTTTCCTTTCAATCGCTATTTATTTTTAAATATCTACCTAATATATAATAATATACCCGGAGGCTTTGGAGCCCATTGCCTCTGCCTTTCAGCAGTACTGAAAATCCCATTTACAGAGGACAAATAGCTTTTGGGTAGAGTCTTCAAAGCAGCAAGCAGTTAGCGGCTTTGCTTTCTCCGGTGCTGCCTATCTGGGGTTGGGGCACTGTGGTGAGATTATTTTAATTCCATTAGGACTCTCTAGGTGGTTTGCTGTCTGTCAGGGAGGCAGCTGCTGTCTTTGCTGGCTTCCCTTCCCCCTGAGAAGGCTGTGTAAGTTTCTTGGGTGTTTGGGGAGGGGTAGGGCTGGATCGTCTGTCTATACCTGTGGGGGTCTGTCTCCAACCCTGCCCCCCACATAAAGCTGGAGGGACCTGCTGATTTTTTCTTTGAACTTCAAAGGCTCTGTGAGCAGCTTTTTCCTGTTGTGACTCAGGAGGGTGTTAGCAGAGTTTGCGTCTGTAGGTATGAATGCCTTGGGCCATGTGGATTTAGGAAGCCAGTGTGAATATTCTATAAGCCAGAACTTACTGAGCTCCAGCTGTATCAGACTCACTGGCCATTCCCAGATGCCAGGTCCCTTCCCAGTTTGGAGGGATGGTAAATCCTGCTGAGGGAGGAGGTGGAGAAGAGGGGCACCCACTTCAGTTAAATGAAGGCTTTAGAGGAGGTGAGACCACATCTGAGAACTGCAGGATGAGCAGATCGAGACCTTTCCACTGCAGACTGGGTCTGTCTCATGTGGACCTGGGGATTTGGGATAGGATGTTGTGGGGTGAGGACATGGCCAGACCCACGTAGCTCAGAAGGCTGTGGAGGTGGCAGGGATAGAAAGCTGGCTCCAGAGTCCAGTTGGCATGTTGAGGTGGTTTTAAATGGGGGCTGGAGACAGGGTGTTCCATTTCCTCAGATGCTTGGATCCGTCAGGGGACAACATGGGGTGGGAAAAATGGCTATCATATCTCCCAGAGAGGAGGACTTGGCTGAGAAGTGGTGCTTTCTGGGAAGGAAGGCAATCAATTATTTTGCTAACGGCAACAGCCAAGAAGTGTTAGTGAGTAATTTATATTAAGGGTGATATGGGGACCCTTAAGTGGCCTCTCCTGCTGAACCCTCCTCTCCCTCGGGGGTCACTGGGAAACGGTCTGGACATCAGGTACTCTTCTTTTCCTATGTGGTATACAAGGGCCCAGAGGTTCTTTTTGCTATTGTTGTACATGGACTGGCTCTTCCAGGGCTTGCTGGCCGGGGTCGGGGTATGTATTCCTGACTGGTGATGAGCAGGGTAGCCTGAGGTATGTTTTTCAGGAACATGGAGGCAGGCAGGGTCTCATGACTACTGATGACCTTTAACTCAGGCTCTGTGGTAGCCTTGAGAGTGGCAAAACACTTGGCCTTGAAACTGGAGGAGTCTGGGTTCCAGATAAGGATTTCTACCCTCTCAGCAAGCTGCTTCCGGGGGGATAGAGAGTGGGATCCCTGGAGGCTGGGCCAGCTCGGTGCCCCTTTAGTGTCTCAAGGGAGCCAGGGATGGTAGCAGCTCACCTGGCATCTGGTGGTATGGTGGCCTCCCAGGAGGAGCGGCTTTCTGAGAACTCGGGCCCTGGTTGGCATTTGCTGGTTCTGTTGTCAGGCCACCTAGTCTTGCTTGACACCCCCAGCTGCTTCTTTCTCCTCCTTCTCGTCTTTGTCCTCCTCCTCTTCACGCTCAGTTCTGCTATCTGTAAAGTGTGGGCAGCTAATATTAAATGTGTCATTCACAGGCTATGTGGCAAACCTTCTGTCCCCACCTGCTCCTGTGTTCCTCAGAGTTCCTTCTCCCTGCTCTCTGCTGGGTCTCTGGGACCCAGCGAGCAGCCAGAATGGAAAACGCCTACCAGGATCTACCTCTCTGGTGACTCAGCTCTTGAGTGCATCACAGGGAAAAGTTAGGGCATAAGATAGGGAGAGGAACTCAATGGGGCTCAGAATAGCCCGGCCGGCAGCTTGGGATGGGTGGGTGGCACTAATTTTATCTGCCTGCAGTTCCTCGAGTCACAGTGACAGCAAAGTGCCCTTCCCAGATGGCTTGGGCGGCTTTGGAGGGGGACCGCCCCTCTGTAGGCTCTGTGTGAACATGGACTCCCATTCTCGCAAGGTTGGGCATCACTGATGGGGAGGCTGTTTCTGTCCTGCTGAAGTCTCTTAGAGTCCTACACGCCCACAACAGCCTTTCCCAGATTCAGGGTCTAATGGTAGGCAGGCATTGCTGCCTCCAATTTGCAGATAGAAAGAGTGAGGACCAATATTTTGCTAACTCTTTAGGTGATGCCATTTGGGGAGACTGTGGGACCCTCATGAGCACACCTGCACATGTGCTCCTGTCACCATGGAGATGTGTACCACCATGATGGACTGCATCCCTTCAAACACTGAGCTAAAATGAACTGTTTCCTTCATATGCTTCTTGCCAGGGTCATGAGAAAGATAACTAACACATGCCTCATACTGAGTCTGGGGCAGGGCTCAGGTAGAACCTAGGTTCTTTCTGTATTGTCCAAAGGTGGGCTAATCTCTCCCCTTGTCTTCTTTCTCTTTCTTCCCATTCTCTATTCATTAGAAGCGACTCACTGACCATCTGTATCAGTCACATTCTCATTATTTTGACCGGAAATGTAAAGGGCTTATTTTGGGTTATAGTTTGAGGATGCAGTCCATCATGATGGATGCAGGAGACTGATGCAGTTTGGCAACGTTGCATCCACAGTCAGGAAGCAGAAAGAGATGGATGCTGGTGCTCAGATCGCTCTCTCCTGTTTCTTCAGTCTAGGACTTGGATCCTGGTGCTGCCCACATTCAGGGTGGTGCTCCCCTCCTCAGTTAAATCTCTCTAGAAACATCCTCACAGGCACACCCAGAGATGTGTCTCTGATACGATTCCAAAGTCCATGTAAGTGGAGCATGATTTACCTGTCACACCAACTCACATGGAAGCAGAGTTAGGTCTCACCTCTCTAATTGGAGGGCATGGAGAAAGCTCCAGACTTTCTGGCACAAACTCAAACTCAATGACAGAAGACAAGCAGGGTAGGTGAAGAAGGCATGCTGAAGAAGAGAAGGTGGGCAGGGCATTCCAGCTGCAGGGGTCTGGAGGACAAAGGCTCGGAAGGGTCAAAGGCCCTGGGTGGTCAGTGAGAGGCTTCCTGAGTAGACTTGGGGATCAGTGGTAGAGTTAGGATATACTGGACTAGACACCATCTGGGCCTATGTTTGAATTCTCATGGACTCTTCCGTATAGTCCAGGTCCTTAAAGCCTAAAACCAACGAGTTTCTGTCACTCCCTGGGCTTGCAGAGCCCTTTGACAGCAGCTGACAGGAGGCTGAGCTTCTTCCTCAAAGCCCTGGGGACACTCTTGCTGGGGAATTTGCTAAGCTGGTTTGGGATCTGAGGTCCAGGGAACCTGTATATCCTCACCATTCCCCGGTGCTTTGGGACTAGCCGTCACCCTTACTGACATCCTTACGGAGACCTGCTCCTGAGAGTCTGGGATGAGGCAAGGACACGGCCCATGGTTGGTGGGGTTTGTAGCCCCTCTATCATCCTGGAAGAATATAGAGGGAGTGGGAGCTCTTTTGAGCAGGCCTGAGGGGTCTGAGGAAGGACTTCCTTCTGCCTGAATGTGAATCATTGCTACTCAAATGAAGAAGCTGCACAGGGAAATGTCCCAGCCACACTGAACTCCCGGGTGATGGAGTGCCTGTGTGCACCTCGCAACGACAGCTCTCTGATCTGCCTCTCCCCTGGGCCAGGAGCCCAAACCTGGGCTGAGAAGCAGCTGGTGGACCCTCTAGGTTTTTCTCTGGCGTGGGACGAGGGGACTGGATTTAGATTTAAGGTTCAGCTATGAACAAGAAGCTATGCAGAGGGACAGGTGAAGGAGTGACAGGCAGTGCTCCCTGGACATGAGGGACGAAACTGCTGAGAGGGTCCTCTGCTGGCTTTGAATACGTAAGCTGCTATGATGATAAGAGCCCGAGGGCTGCCATAGAGCTGAAAGTGAACTCCACTTATTGGCAACCAACAGGGTGGGGCTCAAGCAACTGAATTTGCAAACAGTGTGAGCAAGCCCAGAAGTGGATTTTTCTGTTGAGTCTCCAACTGAGAACCCAGGGCACAACCACTTGTATCTGTGGCCTCCTGTGTCTGGAGCAGAGACCCCAGGAAGCTACAGAACTGTGAGATGACTCACACGAGTGACTTCCCACTGCTGGGTTTGTGCCATTTGTTAGTTGGAACAGGCATTGACTACAGCGGTGGTTACACTTGTCAGCCTAGATGATACGTGGGCTTATGGCAGTTGGGAACTGCAGGGGCGGTGGCCAGGATGTGACTTGCCTTGTGGCCATGGTGCCTCAGCTCCCTGTGGTCTTGTGGCTTACCTCTCACGGAGCTCCTGGGAGTCACACAACAGCTCACTTTTTATGTCCGGCGCGGCCACATTTTATTGTTGAATTAGCAGGACTTAACAGCGGCGTTTTAGTGGCTGATTGGGACCCGTATATTAGCAACTGGATTAATAAGCACACGGTGACAGGAGACCAGCGAGAGTGAGAAAACGAGACATGGTATTTATCCCCAGTGCAAAATCTTTTTTATTATTAAAGACACTGTGTTAACTGAGGATAGATTTAAGGCCTGCTGGTAATTTTATTGAATAATCAGTAGCCCAGGGTCCCTGCAGCAGTCTGAGCCCAAACCCCCTCACCTGGGGTTCCTGGAAAAGCCATTGAGCTGTGGCACTTGCTTGGGACACCCCTCCCTCCCTGCCCCGGCATGCTCCCTGTTGGTGGACCCTGGGCAGGACACAGGGTGAGTCCTTGTTCACCTAGATGGGAGGGGCCAGTGGGAGTCCTGAGGTGTCTAAGAGAGGGTTTGTGGGGAGCCATTACTAGAAGCATGATGATGACCTGGGACTAGCTCACATGTGTGTCTAACCCATAGCCTGTGGGATACACATGCTTGAATAGGATCACTTGAATGCAGCCAACAGAAAGTCATCAACTTGTGTGTGTACATGTGCACGTGTGTGTTTGGGGGGACGGTCAGAGGAACCTCTGGCTTGTTGCCTTAATTTTTTGAGGCAGGATCTCTCGTTGAATCTGGTTAGGCTGACAGACTAATGACAGCCAACAGTTCACCTGCCTCTGTGCGCTGGGGTTAAAGATTCATGCTACTGTGCCTTGCCTTTTACACAAATTCTGGGATCCAAACTCAGGTCCTTATGCTTGTGTAGTGGGTGCTTTCTTTTTCTTGGTCCCATTATAATATTTACTTTGCCTTCCCCCCCTTTTGGTAACTTAATCGTGTGGTTCTCTAGTGTGAGCTTTGTGGATGGCGATATGGCGTTACAATGTCAGAAGGCCTGACATGCCTACAGATACTTTGTTTCTCTAAGGAGACTAGATAACTAGAGGATCCTTATACTCTGGGGACAGCCAGTCTGGACCCTTCATCTGGCCTTTTCCAAGGTCTAACTGACTCTGGACCCAAGGTTCCCAGCTTTGCTGAGGGATGGGTGCACCTGACATTGACTGGAGGAGCCCTGGAGTGAAGGGCACCCGGATAGGAGGGACCCTGAGTAGGAGGGGCCTTGGGTGCTAGAATTTCCATTGACTTTCTGGAGTGAAACATGCTCTGGCAAGGGGACAATAGTTAAGATCCCAGAAGGCTATTCGTCCTCTGAACAATTTCGAGGCTAGATTATGAGACAGGAAGGAGGGCTGAGGATGTATGTAGCTCAGAGGTGGAGAACTTGCCTGTCTGTATGGTAGGGTTTGATCCCTAGCACCATGACGAACAAGCAGGGAATGAATCCAGGAAGGCTGGCAGCCAGCAGTGCAAGCCAGGCCTGCTTCTGGATGGATCAGACCACTTGAGCGGCATTTATTCCGCCCTGATGCAGCTTCTTTCACTGTTTCTGTGAGGTTCTACTCAGCATCCTGCTTAGTCCTGTTTCGCTCTTGTCTTCCCATGGACTTGGGGATGACCTCTTTGCACCTCTAGCTTCCTCTCAGCAGACTCAATAAAACATTCTAGGAGGAGAGGAACTTCTGGGGCACAGGTCATGAAGAGAATAAACGTGGGCTTTAGAACATGACTAGCCTGGGCTCACCATTTCCAGGGTTGGTCTGCAGCACACTTCTGACTTGGCAGCCTGCTGCCTTGGAGAGCCACCTTTAGAAGCAGTAAGTAAAATAAAGGCTGGCCCTCCGGCCTGCTACCCTTGCTGTTTAAGAAAGCAGATGTAAAAAGGAATGGCTACAGATGCCTCTATGGGTGCCCTATGGATGCCCCACAGAGGGCATCTCAAGGGCCCAGAAGTTGGCAGCCTTTGAGGACCCTAAGTCTGTCATCTTCACAGATTAATTTATCAGAGACTATCAAGGATCTGGGTCCCTGAGATGACTCAACCATTCTGGGGCTGAACACCGGAAAATCCGGGTGATTGTTTATTGCCTCTATTTTTTATTATCAGCAAAACTTTAATTACAGCTCTCACTAAACCTACTACCTTCTGCCAGCATTTACAAGGCAATAAATTTCCCTTTCTCTCCTTTCACAGTCTGAACCTGCAATAGGGCAGTGCGTATGCATGGGAAGATATTGATTCCCCAAAGAAATTATAACGGCATTTGTTCTCAAGTAAACACACGGAGCGGCTATTATAGCACAGGGAAGAGTCAATTGTCTTTGCTTTATTAAACAACACAATGCTCAATGGGAAAGCCCATCCAAATTATCAAGAGATTGGTAGAGCGGACAGGCAGCAGGGCCTACAGTGAGGCTTCGAGTGGGGAGCTGAGAAGGGGGGCTCTGTCTCTCTCTCCTTGTTTCTCACCCCTTCATCAAATCACCTGGCTCCTCCCATCCCTCCCCCTGCAGTCCCTTTAACACCAGAGGGGCATTGATCATGGCTTTCAGCATGGGCGGGGCAGCCCACTGCAAGCTGGCAGACACGAAGCACATACGAGGCCTGCCAACTGGCTAATGGTCCCATGGGTATTGACAGACAGTAAACAAAAGCCTTTTAAAAAACTTCCTGTTGTGTTACTGGCAGGTAGAGAAGGTTGATGCATCCATCAGTCTAATTTGGAAAATGGAATATAGCCCAGCGTTGCTTTGGAAGACTCAGGAACGCACCTTGCTCAGCAAGAGAGGGTGGTGGGCCGTGACCTAGCACCCAGAAGGCAATTTGAAGAGGAATGCTTTATTGTGAACAACTCAGTGTGTAATCCCACAAGAACTGAGGGCGTCTGTACCGTGTTAGAGTGTCCTGTACATTTTTCACAAACTGGGACCTGGCATCCAGGTAAGAAAAAGTTTGGGCCCGCTTTCCACGATGAAGTAAGTTTATAAAACATGAAAAGAAAGCTGAAGTTTTTCTGTAGTAGGGCTTTCAGGGTCTTTATGATAATACGCATTATAAATCTAGAAGAAGAGAAAAATATATAAAATTATCAGGGAAAAATAAATCTAAGTTTTACGTTTATGTAGTGAGGGCGGGGTATGGAAGTTAGAGAACGGTTTGCAGGAGTTGGTTTTCTCCTTCTGTCATAGGGGTCCTGGGGATCAAACTCAGGTGGTAAGGCTTTGCGGCAAGTGCCCTCACCTGCTGAGCCATCCCATAATAGAAGTTCACGTTCTGTGTAGGACCAAGGAGTTGACACACTCTGCTTTGTGAGTACTAGCTTTTGAAATGGAACAAGGATGGACCAGAGTGGGGAGTGGATTTCCCTTGCTGTGGGGCGGCTAGAACCAGCTGCTGAGTGCATCTAGGGAGCGCTCCCTTTACAAGCACCAAGGAACGACAGACACACCATTGAGGAGCAGTGAGCAGTTAAAGGTAAGGAGCAGTTCCAGAGATAAGGGAACTGGGATAAGGCCAAGGTCCCCTGATAACAAGACCTTAAGATAACAGCTTAGTAACACCTGGTCGGGAGAGGGAGGGAGGGGAGTTCCAGGGAAGAAATGTGCCACTCAGGAAGTAGGAGAGGGAGGGACATGTTTAGTTAAGGTCTACCCACTGTACAGGTGTGGATGTGTTACCATTGGTATCCCTCTTATGTCCCAGAGTCTGGCAACCTGAAGTCTGGCAACTTCCTTGGGGAGATTAGAATGGTGCCTGTCATTCTCTGGAACTCAGGCATCAAGAAAGTGTGTTATAAGTTTGGAGACTCATCGATGGGCTCTTGGTTAGGGTCTTGCAGCTGTAAGAAAGATGCCCCTGCAGCTGGCTGAGGGACAACCCCATCTGGATTCCAACAATCAGAGTCCCACGCCTTCATTTCTGTGCCTTCCAGAGCCCTGTTCTCTCTATTGCTTAATATTTTATATCATAGCATAGCTGAGACTCACACCAGAGG
>LOJH01015881.1:4272-21750 GCA_001685095.1 Ellobius talpinus | reverse complement strand
TTTGGAAGAGCAGGCGATGCTCTTAACCTCTGAGCCATCTCTCCAGCCCCCCAAGTTTGTTCTTTTAACAAGATAGTTGGAAATGATTTAATTTTGAGAAGAAAGCAATTTTCTGTAGAGATCTGCATTTGGCCCCCAACTTGAGTGTAGACAGAAGAGTGGCCATTTAGGCAATTGTATTACATCTGCTTGTGTGCGTATGTGTGTGTTTGAGAGAGAGAGAGAGAGTGTGTGTGTGGGTGCACATGTGTGTGCTCATGTGTATGTCTTTCTCTGTGGGTGCCCATGCCATGGTGCATGAGTGGAAGCCAGAAGACATCATGTAGGACCCAGTTATTGAACTCAGGTTGTCAGGCTTAGCAGCAGGCACCTGCACCTTCTGAGCCATTTCACTGGCCCTGTTTCAGCAAAAATAATATGGTCTGCCCCACTTACTTTGGGGTTTGGTTAATATAGTTTTGCATGGACAGGAGGAGTGGACTCTAACTGGCCTCTACCCATGGGCAAATTCGTAACTTCCTCTGTCCCACTTTGCTATAACTAAGATTTAGGAATCAGAAAAGCAGTGTTGTATGAACGCACTGTTGTGGATTGTGTGCACATGTGGTGCCTGTTTGTGTTGTGTGTATATGTGAGTATGTATGTATGTGTGTGTATGTACACATGGGTGCTTGTTGAGGAGTGTGTATTCATGTGTGTGCATACATATAGGTACCTGTTTGTGGTGGGTGTGTGTGCACATGGATGTCTTCTGAGGAGTATGTGTGTACATGTGTGTATATGTGTGTACATACACATGGGTGCCTGTTGTGGAGTGTGTGTATGTGTGTGCGCACACTGGTACCCGCTGTGAAGTGTGTGTGTGTGTGTGTACACGTTGGTACCCGCTGTGGAGTGTGTGTGTGTGTGTGTACACATTGGTACCCTCTGGAGTGTGTGTATGTGTGTGTGCGCACACTGGTACCCGCTGTGGAGTGTGTGTATGTGTGTGTGCGCACACTGGTACCCGCTGTGGAGTGTGTGTATGTGTGTGTGTACACATTGGTACCCGCTGTGGAGTGCGTGTGCCTGTACACATGCAGGTGCCTGTCTGTGGTATGTGTGAATGTGTTCACATGACCAGCAGTGCTGTGCTGTGCTCTACCATGGGTCTCGATGCACAGCAGTGTTCTGCATAGGAAGTCCTTGCTCTCTGAAGTATTGTTCCCAGTGAGACTGTACACAGATACATAAATAATAAAACAACAACCTCTCCAAGGTCCTTAAGAGAAAAATAAAGCAGAGCAAGAGCCACACTCAATGATTCCTTCCGACTCCTTCACCATGACTCCTTCACCATCTGCGTCCACACACCGGGGTTATGGCAGACACTGGGATAAACAACAAAGCTGTATACAGTGTCTGTGTAGATGGGGCTCTGTTTTCTCATATCTTGAGAGTGTCCCCCCTCCATGAAGACTTTGCCTAATGTGATTTGACTCCTGGGCTATAGGGAAACAGATGGACTTCAAGCCAAAGTAACTAAAGAGGCTTCAAATCTTTAGAAGACCCAAGTTTATCTAGCGCTCACAGACTGGTGGGCCTCAGGGGGACTGCATCTATTGCCTTTAGACATAGGCTGTGGGTTTTTTTTTCCCCAGCAGCTTTAATGAAACATAATATACTGTAGAACCCACCATTTAAATCATACAATGGTATGGGTTTTGGTGATGTTCAGACATATACATGAGGTGGTATATATCTATAATCCCAGCACTCAGGAGGCAGAGGCAGGAGGATCTCAGTGAGTTCAAGGCCAGCCTGGTCTACATAGAAAGTCCCAGGCCAGCCAGGGCTACTTAGTGAGACCTACTCTTAAAAAAATAAGCAAACAACTTTCCTACAATCAACTTTAGAACAGTCTCATCTCCTCCAAAAGAAACCCTATATTCATTTCCAGTGTCCCCCACACCCTTACATGTCCCTCCTTCCCCTGGCAGAAACCCACCTGCCTTCTGCCTCAGGTTTGCCTACCGTGGGCTACTCAGTGTGGTCTTAGGTGTCTGGTTTCCCGTTCTCTCTGAGCTTCCCTATGTTGCCGCACAGGCTGACATTTCATTCCTTTGAATGATCAAAGGGTGCTCCTGTAGATGCCGTGTGCTGTTTGACCCACAGATAGCTGCCAGTTGCTGGGTTGCTCCCACGCTCTGGCCTCAGCTACCAACGCCGCCATGAGCTCTCACATACAAGCCATATCTGCTCGTTCCCTGAGATACAGACTTACGAGTAGAATAGTTGGGTGCATGGTGGCTGTTAGAAGGGGTGTGGGTCCAGGCCACTGTGGGCACACACATGACCTCTGGTCTCACCTTCAACGCGTGTGGAAACGCATGCTCCTGACTAGTTCCCTGAGTTGCTAACTCAGTGTCCATACAAGGAAAGGTGGTTACTGAAGTCCCCTTTTCAAGAGTAAAAAGGGTGGGTGGGACTCACAGAGGAGCCTTCTGATTCTCAGTTTTCATGGGGTGCTGATTGAGTTACTTTAAGATCTGAAAGAGTCCCCAGAGCCTGTGGTGCCAGGGCCTTTCTTGTGCACGCTGACAGCCTTTGCAGGCAGGGAGAGAACATCTTTAATCCCCAAGTCTCGGGGAACGACACACTTGGTTAGGCTCCTGATACCAACACCCGGTACAAACCCAGTACAAATAAGGACAAGAGAAACCTGTGCTCTCATTATGAGGGATTTGTACAAACTCATACTGGGGACTGATTTGAGGCTTCTAATTTGTATTTAATCCCCAGATGCCTCGGCTTGAAAGCCATTGTCTATGTCTGCACCACTGGTTTCTGTTTCCAGTCACTCCCGTGGGCCCAATTGCAATTCCCGTAGGCATAGCTACATGCGTCTTCCTGAGTGGCTCACACACTTCCTGAGAACATCGGAGTCCCGTGGGGAGAAGGGACGGCTGAGCACTGTTCTCTTGGGAACTGGGTGTCATGACAGAAGGAGGACTGGCTGAACCATTCTTTCTCCTTTCTGGGCTCTGATCCCAGGGTGACTTTATAGAGAGCAGGTCTATTGGGGGAAAGAAGGCCCCAAGGGTCCCCACCACACTAAGAGAGACCAGCAGAAAAACCAACTGTGCTCAATGCCATGAGATGCTCTATCTCCTTGGCTGGGCCATTCACTTAATGTCTTCTGTGATTCAACATTATTTTTTGGTGATATATATATACACACACACGTGTGTGTGTTAATGTTTGAATACATGTGTATGTTGGTTGCATGTGCATGCTTGTGTGTCCAGCAGTGTTGTCTTCAATCACTCTGCATTTGGTTTTTTGAGACAGGGTCAATCGGTGAACCCAGAGCTCAATGTTTTGTGTAGACTGGCTGGCCACCCAGCTCCAGGCTTCATCCTGTTTCTGTCCCCCAGTGCCATCATGCCTGGCTCTTTCATGTGGGTTCTAGGGATCCAGACTCAGGTTCCTGTGCCTGCTCAGCAAACCCTTCATTCACTGAGCTATCTGCATGGCTGCATCTCAATTTTTCATCTGCAAAATAGAGATAATTAAGGAAGCCGCCCTTTTCAGGTTATAGGGATGATCAAAAGGACTATTAATAAGATGCCCAGTTGAATGCCCAGCACACGATACTCTGTCTAATGTACAGTGTTAAGTACAGCATAAAGAAGATGGACAAAGAAGCCATGGCTGTCACAGTGAATCTCATTACCAGGGACGAGCTTTGTTCTTCTGGGTTTTTTTTTTCCTATGGCAGCTCATCTCTCATAGATCTATATTATCACCAGTGGAACCCTTGGTCCCTGAGTTACTGAGAGCTGATGTCTCTTGCAGTCACAAGTGTCCCAATCAGTATTTATTAATTTCCTAATTGCCCCCTTAACCAACAGAAGCTTCTCAACTTAACTGTCCTGCTGTTTGGGCTGGAAATTGTTCACTAGCTGTTGGGGTCCTGTGGATGTGAGACTATGAAACACTGCAGACACTTAAATTATTTTCTTTACTCTTGAGAATTACTTAAGTGCATACAAAGAAATAGGGTCCCTCCCCGAGATCCTCCTCCAACTCCCCCTGACCCCTGCCCTAGCATATCCCTTCACAACTGCATGTCATTTTATTTTAAAAAAGAAAAGGAGGCAGGGAGAGAGTCATTTTATTTGTGTATTTGTGTGCATGTGTCTATGAGTGAACATGTACATGTTTGTCATGCATGTGCAAATACCCATGGAGGCCAGCAGAGGGCATTGGGTTCCCTGGAAGTTGGAATTACATATGTTTGCAGCCACCTGTGGTGGACACTAGGCAGTGAATCCTGCGCTTCATGACTGAGGAGCAAGTGCCCCTACATGCTCTGCCATCTCTTGGGTCTTTGAGCAGCAGCATTGGGTGTTCCCACCCACCAGGTGCCAATGACACTTGGCTTTCACACCGAGTTGTTCCTGAAAATGTCTCTGGTTACTGCAAGATAATCCCAGTGGTATGTGTTTGTATGTGCATGTACGTGTGTGTGAGTGTGTGTGTGTGTGTGTGTGAGAGAGAGAGAGAGCCTTCCCAGGCTAGCATTCCTCATTTACTGAAGCTCTACCTGCAGGAGCCCCCCACAAGTCCTGTGCCTATGAACAGTGGCACTCACACTCCCCCAGGACAAGATGAATGAGCACATTGGTCCCATGCTCACACCTTGTAGGAAAACATGGAGAAAGCATAATAACATTTTGCAGTGTAATTGAATCAGACCTTGCTCGGAATGCATTCGAGGGTAAGACTAAATACTGTAATTATTATGAAGATTATTGATGAAGTTTTCATTACTCTACAATTTTTGAATTAGCAACTGATAATCCTTTACATAAAAGAAGGGTGGGCCTGCTTGCTCTTTGTTCTCCTTGACAGTTGTTCATCCCTCACTCTTCAGTAAATACATCTCGTGCCTTGGCACCCAGTAGATCCATGGGCAACGGACACTAGGTCTCTCAGCTAGGGTCCAGTGTCACTATCCCACCCCCAAGAAGAAGGTCCCCAAAGCTCTATCACTTGTGGGGTTTCTCCACGGGTGACAGAACATCTTGTATTTGGATCAATTAGAACTGTGTTCAGGTTCAAGCTCATTTGTCAAGACAGAATTCTAGGCAGGGCCCCTTTCCCTCTCCGAGTTTTAGACCCTTCCTAACAAAGATGCCTGGGCACCTGCCTCATCAGCATCACCTTTGAGCTGGTTGGGCTGCAGCATCCAGCCCTACAATAGACCACTGCACCAGGTGCCCAGGTCTCCATGAGAAGTCTGCCCCAGACTATCAGTCCTCCCTCAGCAGCTGCTGGGGTGGCCTGACTCCAGGAGAATGAGAGCCCAGGAGGGCAGAGGTCCTCGACATTCCCAGTGTGGACAGCAGCAAGCCCTTTCTCCTGTGTTGGTTGCTGCAGGAGGCTCTGTTCCATCCTGCTCAAGGTGGACCTTCCTTCAGGGTCCTCACCTTTCCTCAGTGTGTCACTTCCAGTCCTGCCTTCCCACCCATCAACCTTGAACTCTATAAGCATGTTTAAGACTCTGTAAATAGCAACAGAAACAAAACAAGGGGAAGCCTCCCCTCCGGGCCCTGACTCCTTCACAAGAGAGACCCCCTTTCCTTACCTTTCCCATCCTGCATCGAGAGAGAAGATGCACAGACTTAGACACATTAGAGCACATGGTGCAAATTCATTTGCAATCAAAGAACAATATAGTGGGCACCACTGAGATGTAATTATGGTAGAAAACATATGCTTAAAAATCCTTTATGGATCTGATGGTAGAGGGCTGGATTGGACTCACATGGCTCTGACCATTTTACTCACTGGACTATCTTGTGGCCAATCAAGGAACTTCTTGAGCGGATATGTACGGAGAGTTTCCGACCCAGGGAGCCCTCCAGAGTAGTGATCACAAGATTCTAGTTCCCCCAGGTGGGATGTTGAATCTTGCCAACCTCAAAGGGCAGAGGTTGACCTTTGACCTCTGGCCATTTGTAATGCACTATGGATGCCTGTTTATCACACATTCCCACAGCAAGGGGCTTAGGAACAGTGTTTGATGGCATTTAGCTTCTAGACCCAGCTAGGACCCGCCAGCTAAAGCAAACCCTTGGATAGAGTCATCACCACACAAAGCAGGCTCCAAGGCACAGCTGAATTTGCACCTGTCTTATCCTTTTTTTAAAATTTTTTTGAGATAGGTTCTCATTATGTAGCCCTGGGTAGCCTGGAACTCACTATGTAGACCAGGCTGACCTTGTCTGCTTCTGCCTCCCAAGTGCTCGAATTAAAGGTGTTCACCCCTGTGCCCAGCTTTCCTGCCTTCTCCGTCTGCTCATAGTCTTTCTAGCTTCTGTTAGTGCTTCTGTGGCAGGCTCCAGCCCATACCCATGGACACATACAGAACTCTGGTCCTTATCCAACTGCCCTTCAGAGCCTGTTGTATTGAGAGCCCCCACGGCTCATGTGGCCCCTCTCCCAGGTCTGACCCTCTTTGTGTCCACAGGCGCCATCTTCCTGTCACCAGCAGTCCACACTGGTCCAGTGACGGAGGCCAGAGAGGAAGGTATTAGAAAGCGCCAAGGACTTACTAAAATAAGACTGTGGTGTGGAGGTGACTAAATAAAGTGCTTACCGTAAGCATGAGGACCTGAATTTGACCCCTAGAATGCATGTATTTTTTTTTAATAGCTGGGTGTGGTAGCATGTGCTTGTTTGTAATACCAGTGCCTGGGAACAGAGACAGGGGCATTCCTGGGACTCACTAGCTGGTCAGACTAGCCTCCCTGGTAAGTTCTAGGCCAGAGGGAGGCCGTTTCCAAAAACCAGGCGGATAGTGGCTGAAATGTGGTAGCTGTGGCCTTCCTATGTATGGCAGGCACATCTATGACTTGTTGGGTCAGGCGTTTTGCTTTTGAGCTTCTCTATAAAGACCTCCACATACGTCATGAAGAAACACGCTAGTGCCCTCTTTTACTATCGTAATATTTATAAAAACGAAAACCAGGAGCCACCAACATATCTATTGATAGGGGGTTGGTCCGTCGGTAGGGCATCCATAAACCAGAACCCCACAGGGAGCCATTAAAATGAATGAGGTAGTAAATTGTTTGATGCTATTGATCAAAGGGGAAATCTATTGTATAGGGCTATGGAAACGCCCGCGGCTTACTTAGTGGAAATAAAGTGCGCTAACTTAATGAAACTGGGAGCAAGTGTCCCTTTGGGGGCTTATCCGAGGGCAGTGATGGGGTAAAGATAATGGGGGTTACAGGGCTGTTATGTTCCTGAGTCGCAGGAGCCCAGGAACCAGCCAGGTTCACTGATTAGTGAGGAGGGGCCACGCTGGCAGGCCAGGCTCTGCAGGTGTCCTGGCTACAGCCTCTTCCAAGTTTGAGATGGCAGAGAGAAAACAATCTAAGCCCATCTGGTGTTTTTTGAGGGGTGCAGAGACAACTTTGCAGGGGCTCAAACTTAGAGGTGGGCTGACTGGAGTCTGGAGCTGGGTGACCGGGCAGGAGATGAAGGGTAGGAGTCAGGAAGGGCTCAGCATGCCTTCATACAAAGGCATGAAGGTATCAGCTTGCTTATGAGTGCGGTCATGAGTGAAGGGAGGATCTGTGACAGCCGGTGCCTCAGTCACTCTGCCGAAAGGAATGCTGGGTTGGGAAGCCAGATCGGTGCTCCTGATGGGCTCACAAGGTCGAAGGCTTTGAGGTCTTTGGACTTTCATGAATTATGGAGGGTGTGGGAGCTACAACCCCAGCACTTGGTAACCTGAGGCAGGCAGGAGGGTTGGCATGAGTTCCAGGACACTGCCACCAACAGAGGCCTTGCTCTGCAGCAGACAACAGGCTAAGCTGCGGGTTTCATATCTGTCCTGCCACCCAGTGAATTGAACGCTATTCTCTGAGGCACACGGACATGAAAAGGCTGGCAAAGGTGGAGATGGTGAACCTGTGTGAGCCTGCATTCATGAGTTAAAGACAAGAACTGAGACCAGCAAAGGGAAGAGACAGTGTTCAGTTAGCGTGTCACCCACAACTACCTGTTTGGTGAGGAGTGAGCTGCTGATCACTGTTATATGCACATATGTATTATACATGCATGTTTTATGTATGTATATGTGTTATATGTGTATATCAAGTGAGAATATTTAGAATGGAAACTGTTCTGATAAAAAATAGTGTTGGAGGAGATAAAGGTTATTCTATTTAAAGTAAATCTAAAATTGTTTTCTACATTTTTTTTTGAGACTGGGTCTTATCTAGCGCTGGCTGGCCTCAAACCTCCTATGTTACTGAGAGTGACCTTGTCTCCACCTCCTGAATGCTGGGATGGCAGGTGTGCACTAATAAAAATCCAGTTTTATTAGGTGCTGGGGACCAAATCCAGGGCTTTGGACATGATAGGGAGGCACTCCACCCATGGAGCCAGACCCCAGCCCTCTAAAACACACCTGAGAAAGAAAAATGAAGTGTGTACAATGATGTTTCATTCTCACTGTTTCCATGGTAACTGAGGTGGGGTGGGGAGGGTGGAGGGAGAGGTGCAGATCAATGGGACAGAGAACTCAGAAACAGACCTACACAGACAAGAGCAAGTGACACGTTTATATAGTCACAGCTTGGTGGCAGAAGGCCAGCCTCTCTAAAATGGCACCAGGACAATCATTCACCCATTGACAAACAGATGACCTCAGCCTGCACCTTACACTAAGGACAAAATTAATCCACCGTGGACCATAGACTTAAATGAGAAATGCAAACCCACAGAAGTTTTCAAAGAACTTTAACACGCAGGGCAAAGAATTCTCTGACACCCAAGGCACAGTCTATAGGAGAACATATAGATCAGATGTCATCAGCCTAGACCATTGTTCCATAATGGTCTTAGTAAGAAATCAAAGACCAGGTTACACCCGAGGCAGCATTTATAAGCTGCACCCTGACAACAGCCCCATATTCAGACGACTGTTGTGCCAGCTGGTCTTAATGGTCATCTCTTACTAATTCAGAACCTGGGAAGCATCACAATGAGACACTGTCCAGTGGGGGAAGGTAGTTTGGTGTCTCTTGTGAAACCAGCACTCCTTAAACATGTAACTTGGCATTTGCTACCTTAGGCCAGCTATTACAGAATGAAAATAAAACCCAGGCACAAAAACCTGCACATGGATATTTGTAGGAGAGTCACTTGCAATCTAGAAAGAAGCCGATATCTTTCAGCAAGTAAATGGTTAAGCAGACTCTGGTATATCCATGCAGTAAGGTACTACTCAGCCATGAAAAGGAATAAACCACTGGCATATGCTTAGTATTTGGATAGCACTTGGTTTTATGCTTAGTGTGAAGACTAATTTCAAATAATTAAATACTTTATGCTTCCATTGAAGTTCTGTCTTTGAAATGATAAAAGAACAGATGGAGAACAATAGTGGTTTTCAGGGGACAAGACCATGGGTAAGAAGCAGTACAATTACTATGGGATAACACGAGGTGGGCCCTCTGGTCTCAGACTCATGATTCTTTGGACTCAGCTTCAGATGCAACAAGGTGCCTGGCTGAATGGGGAAATTTCAAACAGCCTAATCCACAATAAGACATATGCAGAGTCCTCAGTCTAAGAAATGACACTCATGTAAGTGACAGCTACAGTCTCAGGAAGGTGACCGGGCATTGTTACTTAAGCACTTGAACCTTCCAGTTCCTGATCTGTGAGTGGGGATCCCCACAGGACCCACATCCATCCTGGGAATCACATGTGAGCACACACAAGCCATCAGCGTGGGGCCCCACACGGAGAAGGTGGCCTTCTGTCACTAGCACCCCATGGCAAGGATGAAGATACTGATGACTGGGGACTGGAACTGTCAGCAGCTGGGAAATGATAGAGATGAAACAGCATAGAACACCCCTGGGCACCTCCCAGTCATCTTGGAATGGACGAGAATTCAGTAAGAAAAACTGGGGCTTTTGTCTCCAGTATTGAGGATGGAATGCTCGGTCACATACATGCTAGGCAAATGCTCTACCACTGAGCTGCATTCATGGTCCCAGTTAGGATTGTGAGGGAATGTTGTTCTTCTAGTCAAATCAAGTCTGCAAATGCTTCTTAGAGGAAAGGGCTCATGCGCCTCCTTGACGGAATGCTGACTGGTCTGGTCATGTGTAGGCAACCATAGCTGCTCTGAATTCATGAGCGTAGCTTCCTGTAATGTCCAGAAAGCACTGTTTTGCTCTGGTCTCCCAATATCCCTCTCTTACACCTTTTCTGTTCTTGTTTCTGAGATGTTTTGTGAACCTTTGTGTGTGTGTGTGTGTGCACGTGCATGTGTGCACATGTGTGTGCTTATATGTGCAAGTGCATGTGTATGCATGTGCATGTGTGTGTGCATACACATGCAAGTGTGTGCGTATGTGGGGGTGTGACATCAAAGTCTCATTTGTGGCTGTGCACTTCAGACTTATTCTCCACACTCTGAAACATTGTGTTCTCTCTGGAGTCTATCTTCTGACACACTCTTGATCCAGCTTCATTATTTTTTAAGAAGAATCCCAGGCCATCATGTTCTCATGTATCTGCCAGTAGAATTCACTTCCTTGCTGGAATCTCAAGGCCATTACAGTTGTCATAATGACAGCTTGTCTTGGGACTTTGCTCAGCCAGAGGATGGCATTTTTGAATCACTTTTGGAGGCTCAGGGTCTGTGATCTTGACCCTTGCCCTTGTGACCCAGAGGGAGCCACAAGCTCATTGGTGGATGGGGGTCACATTAACTAACTGTGGATGCTTAAATTGCCTCTATCAGGAAGCATTCTGAGACACTGCAACTGGCCCCCTTAGCAGTATTTTCCAGAGAAGACTGGTAAATGGTGGTTGTGGCTCCGGAGGAGCAGGCCTGGCCATCTTCATGTCGCTTCCCTCTCATCTCCTTTCTCTGGCCATAGCTGCTTGTTCTGGAAACTTCCCTGTTGACATTGTACAGTGTAGCTACGTCTCTGCTAAATAAAAGAACGCCATCATTTTTGTCTTTCCGAAGCCAGAATTTCTCTCTCCTGACCAACATGGAAGAGGGAAAAAGACCGCCCATGTTTGAAATGATGGGCTGGCCACAGAACACAAGCAAATGAAGTTAACATGATGTTTTCCCTCCAAGCAACAGAGCAACTGAAAGAAAAAAAATAAAGGCAAAAGCAAACTCAAACCAAGCACTCAGAATTTTATTAAAGCCCCCATGGACCTGAGAAGCATTCAGAGATTCAGGGCAGATTTCCTTGCCAACCTATACACGCAGGCAAGTGTTAACTGCCCAGTTACGACAGAATCTCATAAACAGAATTCTTCTGGGGTAGCCTTCTGCCAGATAACCTGGGGGTTCCATTCTGCACCTTTTCAACTTCCACTCATTGATTACGCTTGCTGGATACAAAGCAACTTCCTCTCGTCTCTGTGTGCCAGCAGGCACGTGAGAGAGAGGACTGGGGATGCTGTGTAATTTTGGCCCAACTGTTCTGGGGCAGAGACCCATCTCTGAGAAGCCATAATCATTGCACCGGCCTCTTTATGAAACCACATGCGGAGCACCGGGCTTGCCAAGTATTACTGACCTTGGCACTGGAAGGCTTCACTGTGTTTGATCTGATGGAAACCTCAGATCGCAGAGATGTTGAGTCCTGTGCCTCAGTTCACACAGCCTGAAGATAGCCATGCAAAGAAAGATAAAGGGTGGGTCCGAGATCATCACAGGGGTCTTTGGAGTCAGGCTGAGTTGTCTCAAACCCAAGCCGAACATGTTCATTGCTGCTCTTGGACAAAATTGGCACATGAGAAATGAGGTTGTGTGGGGGTTTCCGAGAGCATATTTTAACTGTGTGGTTTCCAGACCATCTCATGCTACTGAACAGACGCCAGGCTGCTGCAGGCTTGCTCTCCTGCACCAGGAAGGCGTCAGCTCAGCTGACTTTGTCAGTCTTTGACATAGATGTCTGAGAAATGGCTCAATGGAAGCTTCATCCTCAATGAGTAGCCTTGAAAGGATGGGATTTAGATTGCGTTAGGGACACTGGTCCAAAGCGAATAAAGAGGAGTTGACTTTTCAGTTATGTCCCCAGAGTGATAAATGAGGTAGTGGTTCCCCCCCAAGACGAGGAGATGGGAATCCAACGTGGATTTCAGACACATGAGAAAGAGCTTATGAATTTAGATAATAGCTCGGCAGAAATACATTGTACATCTGCTCATTCATTTTAATAAAGTGGAGAGATGCCATGTTGTTGGGGCCCTCGGAGAACCCTGGGTTCTTAAAAATTATGATCCTATAATGGTAGCATTAAAATTTGTAATGCAGCCAGTACTTCCTGCATTGGAGGGAAAATTCATTTATAAAGTTCAGACTTTAGAATGTAAATGGGAAGATGCAATTTTTCTTGGCTGGATAGGAATTAATCCTGGGAGAATTGGGCAACATCTTGACCATAAAATATATTTTAAAACTCTTGAGAGGTTTTCAGATGGCTCACAAGAACTTTTCTGGGCTATCTCTGTTTAGGTAAATTGTGCAGGTACAGGCATGCAGCGAATCGGCTCTGCTATTTCTGCCTTGAACTTGGTACTTCTTGTACAGGGGCAGTTACAGATTCTATTCCCATTTGAAATGAGTCTAGCCTGCTGCAAATACCAAAGTCATTTTTACTCAGCAGTATAAACACCAGGACAAGAGCTCTTATAGGGCGGCGATTACCCAGTTACTGTGAAAATTTACACGTTCAATGAACAGTATTGAGTTTTTTTTATTACATAAGCTCTCTATGGTGATATTAGAGAAAATGCCATAATCCTGATTGTAGGTTCCCCGCTGACTTTAAACCCCAGAAGGATTGCTAAGAAGTTCTTTAAAAATAGGTAAGTATTAAGTTTGTAAAAAGCTTTTAGGAGGAGCAGCAAGTTCAGTTTGATTTTTCTGATCAGCGGCTTGCATGTCTGGATGGAAAGGGACCGAGTTAGAAGCTGACCTGCAGTGGGTGACAGAAGCCTGGAGACCCCGCTGCTGCTTACCTTTGTCTCTTGGTGGAGGAGGGGCTTCTGCCCATCACCTTTGAATAAAACACAGACCCTGAGGAGGCCACACTCTTAGACTCCAGGGCAGTTAGCAGATCTGAGGGCAGACCATGCTCCCCAGGCATGTGAGAACCCTGATCTCTCATACAGACACACATTTACACCCCTCCTACATATAGACACACACAAGCCTATGTATAGACACACCTACACACAGATAAATATACATATCTACTTGTATATACATACATATATATACCTACATACAGAGACATAAATACCTGCATATAGACATACATATATATGCATACGTGTACACATAGATACATATATACATACTTATATAGAGACACATACACATCTATGTATAGACACATAATATACACATACAATGCAAACACAATACACACATGCACAAATACCTGTATGCACACACATGCATATATACATAATATAAAACTATATATACACAAATACATATATATGCCAATATATGTGAATATATAGCCACATGTATTGTGCACATATGCATGTTCATATATGTATAGATATATACACACAAACATGTGCTTATAATACATAAACACAAACAATATAAGATATGCCCATATTTGTAGAAACCAATATAGACATATATGCAATATTATATATACCTATATTTACACACAAACATATATATAATATATATGTAGACACACACATACACATATACATATACACAGACATATATGAGAGACTCCCCAACTGTCTGGCTGTGAATTGGCTGCCCTTTGAACAGGTGATATCTAGGACTTTAGATGTGGAAGCCAACATACTGATGTGGAAGATTTAGGCTGGTCCTGAGACCAGAGGTCTTAAAAAAGAACACAGGGACCCAGCATTGTGGCTGAGTTTCACACGCACAACACACACCCTCATGTGTGCATGCACATCTGACTAGAGGATCAGAAGGTGGCAGAACTATGGCAGTGGGACCTGGCTGGAGGAGGCATGTCTCTGGGGATCACATCTCGGCCTGGCCCTGTCCTGTTAGGGCTCATCTCTGTCTCCTGTCTAGCATGATGTAAGCTGCCTGCCGTGCTCCCTCACTCCCCCCCTCCCCCAATGACTGAAGCCATGAGTTGTTCCTAGGGGTCTTCAGTCACAAGAATGAGAAAGACAACCAAAGATCGTTCTGATAAAATGCCGTAAGCTTAGACTTAGGCAGGTCAGCATCCAGAATAAAACGCTGCAGGAGCCTGGGGAAGGATGCTCAGTCCCTGACTAACTGGGCTTTGCAACAAGCTGAATTTATTGGAATCAACTCTGGGCTGCTCCGTTTAATCTCACTTAGAAGAAGGAACTGGAAGTGAGTAGGCTCTGTGCAGGCTTTTCTCTCGCCTCTTTTCCTGCCTCACAGGATGTGCTGTGCATCTCCACTCTAAGGACTCCTTTATGTATTATTTATCAACATTGGATTTTCTTGTTTCGTGTTTCTTCCTTGGCTGATAAGAAAGATGATTCCGGGCTCTGGCAGTTTATGCAATGAGTTTATTCACTTCTGAAAAGGCTGTCCCTCTAGGCAGTGTGGCTCTCGGCCCACCTCAGGAACACCGAATTAGAGTGCTGGGAGCTTGTGTTGGTGAAGGGACACCACATTTACTTGTAGCAGCTTTCTGTGCCACAAGAATATGGGTATGGGACCTGCTGCGTGCCCGGAGCAGTGCCCATCACCTGTAAAACCAGTGACTTGGGTGAGACTCTTTCCAGAGCCCCCTTAGCATGATTCTTTAAATTTGATGCTCTCCATTGTTCACGGTATTTATACTTTCTCCCCATTCATCAGTTTGTTGGGTGTCTGCCACTTGCTAAGCCAGGTGCTAGTTAGTTATTACAGGGACCAAGTACTCTGCTAGAAGCAACTTCAGGGGCAAGGGGTTATTTTGGCCCACAGTTTTACGCGGACAGCCCATCATGGTGGGGAAGGCACCTAGGCGGAAGTGGGACTCCTCACCTCACATCTCCACAGAACAGAAAGCTGAGCAGGGGGGTGTAGACACTCAGTAGGCTCCCCTGCTCCCTTCTCTGCCTTTTTATTTGATAGGGAGAGTCTTCACTCCCCTGCTGAATTTCTCTGGGAATGCCCTTACAGATAAGCCCAGAGGTCTGTTTCTGAGGTAACTCTGAAAGCAACTGACAGTGAATGTTAGCCATGACGTGGTCCAGGTTAGGGAGGTGACAGAAGCAGGCAGTTGCATAGCACATTGGAAGGGGATATTATATGTTATAGGGGGATATGTACCTGTTATGTGCATGTGTATTGGGACAGAAATACACAATAAACATCACGTATGACTCAGACAAGTATATACATGCAATACTCTATGTAACACAGACTCAAAAGATCATTAACGCCGTACTAGAAGTTGAAATGAAGTCTGCGATAAATATATGCTGAATGAATAATAAATTCATCTCTAGTTGGGTATAAAGGCTCTCATCTGCAAGCCTAGCAAGTGAGAAACTAAGGCAGGAAGATATCCACGAGTTCAAGGCCATCCTGGGATAGAAAGTAAGACTCATATGGCAAAAGAAAACCTCAAATCAAACATTTCATGCCACTTCCATGCTTAGTGCTACAGAGTAAACAAAGGAGACCAGTGAAAGGCTCAGGTGCCTACTAATAGCTATCAAAGTACTCAGGTGGCCTTAGGCATGGTTAGCTTTAAATGTCAATGTGATACAACCTAGAATCACCTGGAAAGAGAGTCTCATTGAAGGACTGTTTAGATCAGGCTGGCCTGCATCATCCATGGGGGATTTCCTCGATTGTGGTAATCAAAGTGGGAAGATCCAGCCTGCTGTGGGCAGCACACTTCCCTAGGCAGGAGCGTCCTACACTCCCTAAGAGTGGAGCAACAGGGGCTGAGCACAAGCAAGCAAGCCAGTGAGCGTGCATGCATGCGTTGCTCTCTGCTCTTGACAGTGGGTAAGAAGTGACTTTTGCTTTGGCTTCCTCATAGTAATGGACCACAACTTAGAACTGCTATCAAAATAAACCCTTTCTCCGCTCAGTTGCTTTGTGCCAGGTTTTTATTATTATTATTATTATTATTATTATCAAAATGACAGAACGAACTAGGACAGGAGCTTATGTAGTGAGGACCTGATGAAACAAGTCATGATAACATGACAATGCCAAGTGAGGGGGAGGTCAAACTTGTGCTGGCACAGAGTGGGAGGAGCAATGAACTGGGAGATTGACAACCTGGATGTTGAAGGTTAAACTGGGGTTTTGCAGGTACGAAGGAAAGGAGAGGAGCTGAGGTAAAAGGAAACAGAATGCCCAGACAGTGGCATGAGGGTGTGTTGACATCTGGCGGGGATGAGGGCAACATGGCCCGTGGGCAGTGTTTACAGCCACCAGGGCCTGAGACTCCATGAGCTTTCTTGTAAACTGGTTCAGTACAAGGCGGTTGGGGAAGGGCTGTGCCGCTTTCCGGCCTTCTCCATTCTGGGGGCTCTTGGATCTCCATTAAGAACTCACGCTCACGCGCTGCAAATTCATTTTGCTAGTTGCAGTGCTCCCTTCTTCAGAGTCACATGGTGGGTATTTCAGAAACTGCATGGTTGTTGCCTTTAGTGTGAGGATGTTGCCTTTGAATAGAGGCAGGTGCACGGAGTCTTCAGAGGACACTGTGCCGTGGAGGGGCTCAGGGCTGAGACTCCGCCAGCTGGAGTGAAAAATGGCTTTTATTGCCACTGAGTTGCTCTTGACCCTCTGAGCATCACCAGAGGGTGAGGGAGGCATGAAATTTGCATGGGAGTTCACACAGGGATGGTGGGGCTCAGTGCATCACGGGTATAATTACAAAAGACTGATTAATGCAATCAATCACTTGGCTGTCTGGTCTACCTCCAGGAGCAACTAAGCTACACGACAGATACTTTTTTTTCCACTTGCAAAAATCCAGACATTTTACACCACACATGAGCACAGTCTAGAGTCAGCATGGGTGTGTCAGCAGTTTATGCAATGCCACTCTGCTGCCAGAGGACAGTTTGTGACAGGAGTGAAGAGGTCATCCCACCTCCCAACTCCTTCATTAGCTGAAAGGGAGCCTGTCTGGAAGATGGCTTCTATTCACAGGTCTTGGATTTTTCTTGGAGAATGTTTCTCTTTATTCTTTGTGGTCAATAAATCCCCCACTCTGGGCCGGCGAGATGGCTCAGCCTTTAAAGGCACTTGCTGCCAAGCTTGACGACCTGAGTTCAGTCCCCAGGACCCGCATGGTGGAAGCAGAAAACTGATTCCTATAGGTCGTCCTCTGACCTCTACATAGGCATTATGACATGAACCCTCCCCCAAACAGTAAATGTTACACACACACACACACACACACACACACACACACACACACACACACA
>LOJH01015880.1:0-23179 GCA_001685095.1 Ellobius talpinus | reverse complement strand
TGGTGGCTCATAACCATCTGTAATGAGATCTGATGCCCTCTTCTGGCCTGCAGGCATATATGCAGATGGAACACTGTATACATAATAAATCTTTAAAAAAAAAAAAAAGAACAACCAACTTCTAAATCTATAGACATAGAGATTATGTGATGTGCTATTTACTTGAATAAAATGCTAACATACCCTTGACTTCATGCTTCCTGCTCTCCCTAACATAATATTATTTAATGCAGACTTACCCTACATTTTCTTTTTGGTCTTTGGGAGTTGCTTCCTTCTGAAGAGGAGTTGTAATCAGAACTTTTTGCCCACAAATTGGGGTTGATGTAAACGAAGGGTTTTCTATATTAAGTTGTTCATTTCCAGGACATGTGTTAAAAAACTTAAAGGAGAACAGAATTCACAGACAATATTTTAGAACATCAAAATTCCTATACAAATATCAAACTGGTAAGACTTCTCTATTGTTTTAGGAAAAGATTTTCAATAATACTACATATATTTTCTATTTCATGGAAATTAAGCTCCATAATGACAAGAAATTTCTATTTTGTTCACTGCTGCCTCTCAGCACCTGAACCACTCTGAACAGGGTAGTACATGAAAAACATTTAAGAAACAGTTGTCTTACAAATGGTCAGGTTTCTAACAGCACAGAAAATTTAAAACAAACAGTGCACCACCAAGCACAGATCTACAGATCCATGTTCCGCTGTTGTAGCACATCTTCAGTCTGGTACAAGAGTGTAACTGAGAAAGTTAGCTGTGAACTGTCATTCATAAATAATGGAAAGTGTGCTTTTCTTTCAGAGTATCTTGAATTCAGACTGTTACAACTACTCAGGAAGAACAAGTCTTGGGAAGGAACACTGCTAGCTTATTGAAAGTTAACTGTCTCACAAACCCGCCTGCCTAGAAGCACATATACTTCAAGCAGACAAAACAAGAGTACACCCTCTAAATTACACAATGTACTGAGACTTAACTTAAATACTATTATAAAAACCTAATTTTCTTTTGTCACTAGCAGACTAGAAGCAGCAATATGAAGAAGTGAAAATTGCTTCAAAAGTGCCACCTACAACTCCAGTCTACTCTCGCTCTATCACTCCTAATACTCGAATCATCTCACCTAGGATTAGCAATCAAACTCTTTCAAAGGATAAAAGCCAAAGGGCATGGGATATAAGCACCTCCCACTGGCTTCCTAGCATAGAATTTACTTCAGTAAAAATCACTAATGTACAAAGCTCTGGAAATGGAAACCCTCATCTACCTTGGAATAATTTTGAACTTTGAGAGCTGGAAAGAGAGTACACTATTCACATCGTAGTACATGTATACTATATTATCTCAAGCATGTTCAGACCACAGTAGCTGTGTTCCCAACTTAAAACATTCCTCCAACAATATTTCAGACCTCCCCATATTTATTTGACCTTCAAGGTCCCTACTTATCTCATAAAATTTTCTATCATTTGTGTGATAATTAGTGCTGTCACTAATTATCTAAAATCACCTGGGAAATGGGCCTCTGCATACTTGTGAGGGATTAACTTAATTGGGTTAAATGAGGTGGGAAACCCCAACCTACAAGTGAAGGGGCCATCTCCAGGTAGCAGAAACGGAACTAAGCAGCAGCAGCATGCGTTCCTAGCTCTCTTCTGGCTCTCAAATCCCTGCCACTGTAACTTCTACTGCACTGTCACTGTGAACTGCAGGCTAAAACAAACTCTACCCTTCCTTCTTTAAATGGCTTTTGTCAGGATATTTTATCAAAGCAACAGAAAAAAACATTAAGATAATCAAAACACTTGCAGCAAACAGCAGCTGCTGAACTTCAAAACTGTATTCCCTTTGGCATCCAATGTCTTTAGAAAGATTAACTGATATGCTGTAAGAAAAGTGACAGACACCTGGAATATAACAAAATTTTTACATTAACAAAAATAATCGTAATGTGTACATCTGCTTCTGAGAACATTACTAAAAAATTAAGTAGTTAATCTTCAATATTCAAACATGAGATTCTTAGAATAAATTGTTGTCTAGATTTCTTCCAAAGAATGTCAAAAATGAAAACTTAACATGTAAATGAAAATCTAAATTGCTGTATACGATAAGATCTGTTTACAGCATGCCAGACATATATGATGAACAATCCAGGATCAAAGAGTCATACTGGATCTTAGTTTTAGCTCTGCATTAGATCCCTTGCACAAATAAATCATTTTACCTTTAGGGCCAGTTTCCTGAAGAGTCTTATAAAGAAATAGCACCATATGACAAAGTCCCTTTTAGCTCTTGAAATTCTAGGGTGCTATAATGCAGATACTACCCTTGGTGAGACACTGAATTCACCATTCTTACGCATACATTTAGACATATCTTTGTGTTAACAAAGCAACCTACTGCTCTTAAAGGCACTAAAGATCTAACTTAATTCATCTTGTCTACATTTGCAAACATAAGTGAAACGACATTAGTACCTGTGAAGGAGAAAATGGTAGTGTTTTCACTGGCGTGTGTTTTAACGCTGGATTACTGCCTTCACTTAATGAGCCATCACCAAGTTCATGGCCTGGAGACTGACCCGCTCGTATTCTTTTCTTCTTTCTGAGGATGGTTGGTGGAGTGCTAAACTTGACCACATTTGGGGATGCGAGAGAAATGGCTTCACTGTCTCCACCATTACAACTGTTCTTTTTCCCTTCAAGTACAAGACTGACATTAAATTGACATTCCATGGCTCCTTCATTATGTTGAATTCGCATTAGTTTAACTGGAGTAGACTTGACAGGAGAAGCAGCAGCATCAGAAAGATCAAAACTGGTAACATCACTCCATGCTACAGGATCCTACAAAAAAATGAATTCTTAACTCATTAAGCTGTAACCTAGTTAATTAAATATGATCTGAACACAGGATAATAATTCCTTTTTTATATTAATTTATTTGTTTATGCAGCATTGCTTATAAATCCAAACCATCTAAAGAAAAACTCTAAATAACCCATTTCCCTTTTCACTGTCTTCAGATTGTAAACAGAATTTTAAATAAAAATAAGAAATCTCCTAATTTGTTGGCGTCCAATTGTATTTCCACGTTAGAAAATTACATGCCCTGAATATTTGACATTACATTTTACATTAGTGCATTTTATTAATTAAAAAATATTTATATAGAAAGATTTTTTAAATCATTTCAAATGAGTGATTCAAGTGTAAAGACAAATTAAAAAAACCTTTCTGTCATATCATCTCTATGATAGTCCCTACTTAAGAGGTAAAAGAAGTATTAGTGTGGATGGTATAGAATTGCTCCAGGCACTTAAATAAATGCTTCCATTCACCAGGCACATTGTTTATCTTATATCTAAGACCACTCTGATTAAATAGAAAATGGCCACAAACTGTTCCCTTTTATCTTGTAAGGCAGAAAAATGGACATGGAAGGCCCTACCTCAGAAATGCATCAATGTGTAAGTGACTTTGTGGCCGTAAAAGAGAGGCACATAGAGAGTGGGGTGGGAGGTGACACTCTCCTGGACAGTGGAAATTCTTCACCTAGGCTACTCAGAAGTTCCTAACTGTTTCCTGATGGAGATTTTCAGTTTCCCTGAAAGGGTGCGAGCAAATCCATCTGACTGAGGTGATGATGGAAAGTTAATTGCTCATTTCTTTCCATCTCTGTCTCCATGGCTTCTACCGCTACGAACAAGACTCCCTGCAATAGCAAGCCTCAACAACACAAAGATAAAAGCCTGCTGGGATCTGACCTGGGAAACAACCACACTGTGTAGAGGGCGTGACCACTAATGGCCATAACTGCATAGAAAGCATTTGCTACAAACAAGGAAATCTGGAAAGCTGTGGCCTTCAGTCAGGGCATGTGGAGTGGTTCAGCATCTCACACGGGCACCACAGCATTGAGAAATGTTAAGATGATAATTTCTAACAAGTTATTTACTCGTTTTTACCAGTAAAAACAAACTTTGTCTAAACATCTTTGTTTAATTAAGCAGAACACTTTAGAAGAAAATATTACAATTTTTTATAATAACAATTTGGAATATTACAAGATAATGTTTCATCTAACTCAGTAGCTGAAATTTTCTATCAGAATATTTTACATAAAAAGTAAAACTATTTTAGGCTATTATTAAAAAGAATTAATTCATCATAAAAATCATTCCATTAAACAGGAAAATACTATAAAACTATATAACCATTTAGTAATATGTATGGAACATATACTTTGACTTAGAAATTCAGTTTAGCCAAGTATATAATTGTTATGATCTGACAACAAAGCCTTTATAAATATTACTTTTTATTGATGATATGGAAAATCTAGATGTTCTCTAAACACACAACAATGCATTCAGTAAATAAACTGTCTTACTGTCAAACTCTCATATGCTGGAATACTATAAAGCCTCAAAATTCAAGCTTAAAAAATATAATTAAGATCCAGGCATGGTGGGTGGCACATGCCTTTAAGCCCAACACTCAGGAGGCAGAGGCAGACAGATCTCTGTAAGTTCAAAGCCAGCCTGGTTTATATATGGAGTTCCAGGTCAGCCAGGGATACACAGTGAGACCCTGTTCAAAATTATATATATGTTAAGAAACCAAAGACAGAATCATAATATAATAGAAGATAAAAATATAACGTTATATGTGTGTTTCTATACATCAAACGATCAAGTCTGAATATATAGATTTAAAATTTCTTCTTTATAGTTCCTCTAGTCTAAAACATTCTAATGTATTTAAATAAGTCATCTAATAATGAATTAAATTTTTAATTCTAAGCCATCTTTTTAAGACACATATTTGAGGAGGACTTAAAACTTTTAAATTTTTTTGGTCAGAAACCTCTACAAAAGAGATCAAAATTAGGCAATGCTTAGCACTTAAGTAGGGAAATGTCTATTTAAATATTAAACTGAGCTTCTAAACATGAGATTATGTTATTAATTTCATAATTTCAAACTTACAGATTCAATAAGTTCTAGAGTCTCTGCAAATTCTGGGATGGTCTGTAGAGAAGACAGCACAGCATTTGCTTCTACAGCTAGAAACTTTGTGGGTGAGTTCTGCTGAGCAGAAACAGTCTGATTTTCATCCATGCTATAAAACTCGGCAGTGTGTTCCTCAAGGTTATTCAATGTGTTAGACATGCTATCATCCATGAGGAAACTACCAGACCAGCTAGAAAAGCTTCCAGGTTGCTAAAAGTACAAAAGAAAATTGAATATTATTAGCCATTCTCAATATAGGTATGAATTTAAATTTTAAATAAAAATTTCAATAACATACTTAATATTATTTTAGATAAAAAGATATAGTACCCAGTATAGCCTTTCTTTAATATTAGTATATACTTTGTTTCCACTAAATTTCATTCCTTGACTAGATTTATTTTTTTCTAAATAAATTTTAACTATAAAGCCACTGTCAATAAAACTAGCACTTATATGTAACAAAGAACTAAAATGTAGTCTCATTTTCTTTTCAAACTTCATTCCACAATTCCACTCACAACCCTCACTCTATGAGAATACCAAGCTTTAGTACTTTTAACTCCCTGATGGGTGATTTTTTTTTTTACTCTGGAGAGCCTTTGTACATACTATTGTTCTCTTTATCTAGAACATTCCCTAACCAACCATCCACACAAAGTGTTGCCTTGATTTAAAAGACACTTTAAATATTAAGAGGTATGTCATGTGACTGATAATAATACACTTTCATTGGCTATTTAAAATATTGCCCTAATACATCTATCTTGCTAATATATATAATATAATCATCCTGCATTTCAAGACTGAATTCAGGGCTGGAGAGATAGCTCAGTAGTTAAGAACAGTGGTTACTCTTTCAGAGGACCTGGATTCAATTCTCAGCACCTACATGGCAGCTCAAAACCATGTGTAACTCCAGTTCCAAGGGTTCTAAAACCTTCACACAGACATAAATGTGGGCAAAACACCAATGCACATAAAGTAAAAAATATTTCTGTTCAAGACTGACCTCAAATAACTCTTCTTCCAAGAACATATTCTGACTGTGAATCTAATGTACATAATTTTTTTATGTTCTTATAAAACTAAGTGGTTTATTTCATCTTACTATATTCTATTCCTTATCTTTGTTCTCATTGCAGATTAAGTACTCTAATATCAGGCCTATACAAGTTTTCTTTCTTTCTTTAGAAACAACCCAGGCAATTTATTTATTTTGCAAGCCTAGTTTCCTGTTATGATAGTAAAATAAGGAGATCTTGAAGCATCACAAAGAAAAGATAACTTGCAATGCATACAGCACTATTCAACAGAACTTTCTGAAACATGAAAATGTTCTATATATTCAGCAACTCAGTATGGGAGCCATATCTGTAAAATGTGGCTGGTACACATGAGGAATTTTAAATTTTATTTAAAATTAAATATATCTAGTAGCAAACATATTCTTAAGAATGTACTGCCCGTGCCAGGCATGGTAGTGCACACCTTTAATCCCATCACTTAGGAGGCAGAGGCAGGAGGATCTCTGTGAGTTTGAGGCCAGCCTGGTCTACAGAGCAAGTTTCAGGACAGCCAGGGCTGTTACACAGAGAAACCCTGTCTTGAAAAACCAAATAAATAAATGAGTAAATAAATAGATAAAGACAGACAGACAGATAAATAGATAATAGATAAAATAAAACAAAAAGAACATACTTCCCATTTTAAAGGAATCACTCAACAAATGGTTACTACTATTAAAAATTGGGGCTGGAAAGATGGCTCAGTGGATAAGAGTACTTGCTGATCTTCCACATGTTGTAGAATAATCCTTCTGCACACTGTGAAAATGTGTTGCTCTAATTGTTAATATAAAACTGATTGGCTGACAGCTAGGCAGGAGTTTTAGGGCAGAGAGAATGCCGGGAAGAAGGACAGAGTCTGAAGAGTATCAAGCCAGATGCAGAAGTAGTAACATGGGAAGTTATAGATGGAATAAATCAGCCTCAGGGCAGCACAGAGATTAACAGCTGGCAGGAGGAGGCAAACCTAAGCTATTGTCTGAGTATTTATAATTAATAGTAAGTCTCTGAGTGGTTATTTGGGAGTAGCTGCTGGGACACTCTGCCTACAAATGGCATTCCAACATGGCACACCTACATCCACAGAAGACCTGAGAAAGCTTAAAGTTCTAAACACACAAAAACTGGGCCAAATGTGGTTTCCTAGTCCTGTGTCTCTCATCCTGGCCCTCAGTACAGGGATCCATCTCCTAGAAGCTGCCTGTGGACTTGAGCCACCCGTGCAAGCCCTGTCAGCATGAGCTGTGTGGCAGGTTTGGGGTTTTGCTCAGAGACAGAAAAGTTACAGATATGCAGTAAAGACAGATCTAGATGGGAAAAAGGGTCTCTAAAAATAGTTTAAAAATAATGAAGTCCTTAGAAAAAGAATAGAGTTTAAAAAATAAAAGCCACATAAAGACGGAAAATACAGAGTCTGGATTCTGTATGTTATTGTGTTGTCTTTAGATTTTCTGATTGCTAATGAAGAAATGACAGCTGCTAAGACACACTGGATTATGAAAACTGTTGGATTAAACCAATTTATATATTTTAAAAATGTCTTGACTTCAAAATGGAAGTCAAAAGATGTTACTTTGCAGAAGAGGTCATGCTTTCCACAGAAAACAAAAGACTATGGATTCATTAAAGGTTAAAGATGATCAGATCTGATCCAAGACCCCCCTAAAAATTCTGACTACAGACATAAAGAACCAAACCTAGAAAAACTACAAGACACATGATGTATATGTTACCTGCTCAAACATAAAACAAAAAATTATCTTTGGCTGCCTTGTGTAAAGTGCACAGTATATACCTGTATTGATACCTTTAAAAGTTGTTACTGGTCATAGGCAGAATAAAACCTAAACAAAAGAGTTAAGTTCTAAGATCTCTTTCTAAAGGAAAAAAGGGGATATGACACAGGAAAGATAAGAAAAAAAGGTAGATTATTGATTCTACTTTAATCCAAAAAAACAACTATTAATCTCAAAATATTTTACGTAAGTATGGCTTTTGGTAAACTGATACAAATTTAAAGTTAATTTTATTATACTTATGCATCTTCTGACTCTTGTTTGGGGTATTGTGTTTATACAGCTCATTTAAAGATATAATGTTTAATTAAGAAATACAGATTAATAGTCATCTATAATAGTCAAACTCATAGTCATGCTAGGCATGTTTTCAAGGTCATACACAGATATATTTAGATGAACAGATGGTCTTCAAACACTTCTAAGACCTACAGAATATGTCATTTAATATGTTTACTAACCTAAGGCTTTTCATGACAGTGAGACATGTCTGCTCCTAATACTATCAGTCTACTTCAAAAAAAGGATGATGGCATCAAATAACCTCCATACGGAGTTTCCTTTCTTTATGGCAAAAGCTAGCCATTTGGGCAAAGAAACTGCCGTTGCCTCAATTGCTGACAGTATACTGTCAAAACTGAACCAGCAGGACACAAAAAAAAGTGACTGCCAAACTTTGCCAATACACATCATGACAGTCCTTCAAAATTCCTTGCTTCCCAAAAGTGTCTGTCAGATATACTAGGCCCGTAGGCCAAAGTTGGATGCCCCAATGTACAAAAGAACTTTGGATGACTGTCCAGACAGACAGATGTCCCTGTTGTTAGACAACATGACACCTTTCTGGGGTCTTTGATGGCGCTAAGGACTAAATAATCAGACCTAAAGTTTTCCTTAGTTATGATAAAAAGGTAAATAAATTAGGTATGAAACTTTAGACTCAAAAAGATTAATAACAGACTATTTTCTCTAAATTTGCCAAATACAAAAGGATTGGATATTGTAATTAACATTCTTACTTGATAACTGTTTTGTTGTTTATCATTTTACTATGTTAAAGTAAAAACCTTCCTTTATTTAAATAAAAAGGGGAAATACTGTGGAATAATCCTTCTGTATACTGTGAAAATGTGTTGCTTTCATTATTAATATAAAGCTGATTGGCCGAGAGCTGGGCAGGATTTTCTAAGCAGAGAGAATGCTGGGAAGAAGGGCAGAGTCTGAGGAGTCTTGAGCCAGATGCAGAAGAAGCAATATGGGAAGTTCATAGATGAGCTAAACCAGCCTCAGGGCAGCACATAGATTAATAGAAATGGGTTAATTTAATTGTAAGAGCTTGCTGGAGGAGACAAGCCTAAGCTATTGGTTGAGCATTTATATTTACTAATAAGTGAGCACTTATTTATTATTTGGGAGCAACTGCTGGAACACAGAGAAACTGGTTCAGTTCACAGAAGCCACATGTGGGCTCAAACCATCTATATCTCCATTTCCAGAGGATCTCACACTCACTTCTGACCTCTACAATTTACTCAGCTGAGCGGAGCATAATGGAATTCAGTAAAATAGTAGTCACTATAATCACACAATTGTTTAAAAAAATGTGTATGAAGTCTTGTGAAGTATATGAAGTTTTAAAAAGAAGTCAGTAATTTTCTCCCTTTTAATATAAAGTGTTAATTACTTTATCTAATATATTTTTCTTATTAAATGAGACAGGTATGCTGCATCCTGAGCTAAGGTACTGTTATTAGTTTAAAAATATTTATTCTTTGATAACATCATACATGTATATAATATATCTTGAGCATTTCCACCCACTGTTCCCTTCTCAATCCCCCCACACCCTCCCCTCCATGCCTCCAACATACTATTTTTTTAAAAAAACAAAAATTAGGCCAGGGGGTGGTGGCACATGCCTTTAATCCCAACACTCAGGAAGCAGAGGTAGGCGGATCTTTCTGAGTTTGAGGCCAGCCTGGTCTACAGAACTCATTACAGCACAGCTAGGGCTGTTACATAGAGAAACCCTGTCTGGGGGCGGGGGAACTGGACTGGAGTGACAGCTCAGCCGTTAAGAGCACTGGTTGCTCTTCCAAAGGACCTGGGTTTGATTCTTAGCACCCACATGGCAGGTCAAAACCATTTGTAACCCCAGTTCTAGGGGATCTGACACCTTATTCTGGCCTCCTCAGGCCTCATATATGTGGTACATAGATATACATACATGCGAAACACCCATAAACAAAAAAATAAAATGGAAAAATTAAAATTTTTAAAACTAAAAGTACTTGAAATTTTTCATAATTGTTTTGTTTAGCTTTAGTTTTGAAGCACTAGGGACAAAGTCCAAGGCCTCAAACATAGGACAAGGTTCCTACCACTGTGCTACATCTCATTCCAAAAACTTTTAGAATGGCTTAAACATGACATAATCATCTACAAATAAGGACTCTCTCTATATAACTATTTGTCTCTTCTTTAGCAAAACTAAAATTAACATTAAAATAAGCATACTTCTAGTCTTCCTATTTACTGATAGTTTATAGTTTCAAAACAAAAACTGCCTTTCCTACAGTAAAAATCTCACCTATAATAATTAATGTTATTTTAATTCCCCCTTAAATAATGTAAAACAATATCATTTGTTTCATGACACTAATTGAACATGTCAATTTATTCATCAGAGTGATGCTGAGTTCCCAGTAACTCAACGTTTGTCCTCTCATTCAGTCTGAAATCATGGAGAGGAAAAGCAACTTTATTCAGTGCTGAGACTGAACCCAAGATCTGATGCATATCAGGCAAATGCTCTAACACTGAGCTGTATGCCCAGTTTAAGAAAACTCTTCTCAAAATATAATACTCCAGATATCACTTTAAATGTCCAAAATTCTCACCTAAGTATAAATGTACATCTTTTTTCTCTAATCCATCTAGCATTGCCTGTTTAATTCTACTAGAATTTATATCACTTAATTTAATACTCCTGCTTATTCTGACGAACCAAATCAAAAACAACCATATCAACCTTTTTCTTGTGAAAGAGTTAGAGAATATAAAATCTAAATGTTCCCTGCTGTGTTGTTATAATTAAGTTGTTTTGTTTTGTTTTTCGAGACAGCTTTCTCTGTGTATCTCTGGCTGTCCTCCGGAACTCTGTAAACCAATCTGGCCTCAGCTCACTGAGATCTGCCTGTCTCTGCCTCCTGAGTGCTGGAATTAAACTATGTGCCACTGCCACTCAGCTTGTTATCATCACTTTTTCCAATTTATTGAATTCATATCCTAAATAGACTAAAACAGAATTTTTTCAAAGAAAATAAAAGTAATTTTAGAGCTTTTAAATCTCTCTACCCATTGCATTTCTCATTTTATATGCTTTTTCAATTTAACCCATCATTACATGGAATGTCAAGTCTTTAAAAGCTTAATATAATACAGAAAAAATACAAATCAAAGACTTTATTTTAAGTCTTTAACAATTATTATTTAAGAAACTTTTTTTGAGTATCCTAATACAGAACACTGTAAAACAGGCTGGAAGAGATGTAAATCAAAATCAAGCAACCTCAAAATTGCAAATTAAAATGAGAAAAAAAGTGTTTATATTAAAATGTAAAGTCACCTATATTTTTGGTTGTGAGCCTAGCCTTCAACAGCTGGCCGGGCAGTGGTGGCACACGCCTTTAATCCCAGCACTTGGGAGGCAGAGGCAGGTGGATCTCAGTGAGTTCAGGGCCAGCCTGGCCTACAAAAGTGAGTTCCAGGTCAGCCAGGACTTTTACTCAGACTTTCTCAAAAAACAATAAACAAACAAACAAACAAATAACTAAATATGTGAAGTCACATTGGAAACACTCTACAACTAAGAAAAAGCATAAAAGAATGCATATGAAGGATTAATAATCAAATACAAGCATATAAATTCATTTCTTACAGATGGAAGCCTCTTTCTTCTAACTTCATTCTCAGCTGACATAAGAAGCAACTCAAGTTCCTTTATTTTTTTTTCCTTATCAGGATCTTCATCAACAAAGGGTTGCTAAAATAAGTTAAATAAAAGAGAAAAACAGGCACCATCACAATTGCTTTAAAATAATGTTTTTCTTCTTATTTTCTTCTATGTAACCTATAATAAAGCTTAATGCTACTAAATCCAAATGCTACTAACGTTTTCATGCTACTAAATCAATGTACCACAATATATCTGGAATCTAAAAAGGTACTTGGCAAATATTTTCAACTTTTAAAAAAAAAATTGGGGAAACTTAAATGTACAAAAAAAGACATTATTTCAGGCATGGTAGTACACACCTGTGATTCCCCAACTCAAGAAACAGAAAGAAGGGAGTGTTTCAGGTTTAAAGCTAACATGGGCTACATGGTAACACCCTATGTCTCCAGCAACACCTAAAACCATGCAGGTGGCCAACACTAGAAAGGAGCAGATGTGAGGACTTCAAATTCAAGGGCATTCTTGAGTACTTGTCAAGTTCAAGGCCAGTCTGGGCTATGTGAGACTCTGCAAAAACAAATGACCAACAGCAAAAAACTAAACGAACTAAAAAGCATATTACATTAATTACGTATCAAAAATGTACATTCAGAACATTTTAGATAATTACCTTGTAATGTATTTTATACCTTCAGCAGCTGTTTGAAAGATTTAAGCTATAAGACTGAACAAATTACCACACTGTTGCTGCTAATCACCTCATACTTTAATGGTTTTATATTTTTCAAATCCATTTATACATTTTCCTTTAGTTTTATAATACTCAAAGTGAAAAACAAAGCAAAAAAATCAATGTTCTTTATCCTAGTTTAATAGATAAGGAAATGAGTACTAAACTTCTACGTCAAAAGCTTTCCTTTCTTTCTTTCTCTTTCTTTTCTTTCTTTTTTTTTTTTTTAGTGAGGGATGAGCACAGAATCTTGTCTCAAACTCACATCTTCCTGCCCCTAACTTCCCAAGTGCCGGGATCACAGGTCTGCACATATCACTAGGCTTCCTCTATTTTTGTTTTCATTTGTTTGATCTTTGTTGTTTTCGCTTTTTGAGACAGGTTTTATTCTGTAGCCTTGACTGACCTGACTTGCTACATAGCTCTGCTTATCTTGAGCGGTGGCAATCTTCCTGCCTCATCTTAAAAACTGGGATTACAGGTAAGCAATGGATAATAACTGTTGTCTTCCTTTGTATTTTTGCTATAAATAAAACTTACCTGAATAAAGGCAGATGTCTGAACATGTTCAACACAATTGCCATCAGGTGATACATACTGGTAACCAGGGATCTAAAGAGTAAGTAAAGCATTGCTATTATAGGTTATATAATTTTTTAAAAATCTTATGCCAAGACAGCCTGTGATAAAATGTCAACATTAAGAAATAGAACACTAAGCAGGGCAGCACATGTCTTTAATTCCAGCACTAAGGAGGCAGAGGCAGACAAACTTATGTAAGATCTCAGGGCTTGATGGTGAGATTGTCTCAAAACAAACAAACCCAAAAAAATAGACTAATAAAAATTTGGAAATTGGATAGTCTAATAACTTTGAAAACTCAAAACAATAGTTTTTACTTACTTAATAATTATTTTGAACTATCTCTAGACTATGCTGAGAAGTGTAGGAAAAAGGTCTATATTTTAGATTTGTGTTTTTGTCTTTTGGTTTTGTGAGACAGGATTTTGTTATGCAGCCCAAACAGCTTGGAGTTAACTATGTACCTGAGGTTAGTCTCAAACTTCTGATCCTCCTGCCTCAGCCTCCCCAGAACTGAAATTACAGGTGTCTATCACCACAGCTAGCTTCTAAGCCTAGTTGTATCAGTCAATCAGTTCATTACCAACATTACCTCCCTACCGCATATTTTTGAAAGTCAGCTTTTGAGGGTTGACTACAGGAGATAACAAATCATGTTCCTACTCCTAGGTCAATCTCTAAATTTAAAAAATTGTATAATTGTATTAGAATTCGGTGAGAAACAGTAAAATATTTGAGATGTTTGTAAAAAAAATCTGGCAATCAAATACAAATAAATATAATCAGTATATATTCTGTAAGGATCTACCTAAATCATTATCTAATGCAAAATCATTGTTCTAACCTAGAACTTAACTTTGACAATACTCAATTAGAATCATGTATCACTCAACTTGGTAACTCCAATAAATTAGAAATTTATTTTTCTCAAACTTTCCAATGGAAATATGCCACAGTACTTTAAACCAATGTATTTTTCTTCATGTCACACTTCTCAAGAAAAATTAGAATTATCTTAATAGTTTAAATTTTAAATGTATGCTTTCTAAATTATTAAATAGGAAACAATTCTTAAAATACTAAAAAAAAAACCTCCTTATTGTTCCAACATATTTTGGTTGAGATTGAGACTGTCAAACACTTCCTTAGCAACAACTAATTTATAAAATTATCTTTTTGTAAGTCAAAAAACTTAGGTAATTTTTCTAAGACAGAAGCAAAACCTTATAGTTTAATGCTATTGAAATCTAGGACTCTGAAGAAAATATGTTAAAAAAAACATTAAAATCCTTAAGGTCAGGCTTCATTATAATTTCCTATTTGTAAATGAAGATGTCACTATGTTAAGTGGTTCTTTTAAAAGTATGTCTAACAAAACTTAGTGATGCTCATAAAAAGTAAAATGAAATAAAACCTGAGGCTCAGGAAGCAGACTTTTTAACACTATGTCCCATTTTATCTTTCGTTAGATGCTACTTAGTCCTGACAGTCTTAATATTTTATGTGAACAGAACTAAGAATTGCTCATCATAAACATATAAGACACAGACAGCCAGGAAAAGATAAAGCCAGTCTTATGAAGACTCTTAAACAAATTTCTTACAGGTGGGTAAATGCATGCTATAAGGGACAAGACAGAGCTCATCAGTTTGAATTTGAGTAACCTCTAGAGAACCTGAAAGGCTGAAATCACCCAAGAGCAAAGTAGAACAAGATTAAAGATCAACTATTTACTGTTCCCCCAAAGGAATGTTTAAATGATGTCTTACTACTCCTTTAAACTGTGAGTCAGGCAATACTACAATTACACAGAACAACGTTTGAGGAGAAACTACAGATGTGAAAGCACATCTTTATGTTCACTGGACCATAACTACAAAGAATTAAAGAGTACTGCTATATGCTACATTTCTTAATGTGAAAATCACATATAAAAGGAAATTTTAAATGAAGTTTATACTGAAACATTTGTCAAACTTATGGCTTACTTTTTCAGTTGGAAATTTAAAGGTCTATCTGTGTCACTGCCCAATACAAATTTTACTTGTCCTAAAATACCAAGAACCTTTCCCATATAGCAACTAAAGAAACTGTTTTTAAATAATAAAGATATTAAAAATATGTGCCTGAACAGGTATGTAAAACTGATTCTGGGTTTGCAAATGGTCCATAGTCGCACAAGGTTTGTGTTGAAGTTTTAATGACGATCGCTCTGATTTTATTCCATCCTGTAAGTAGCCCTCCTGCTCCACTTTTCTTCGCATAGTAGAATTCCAATGATTTTTGATAGAATTATCAGTCCTAAGAAATGAAAGTATATCATTTTAAAAGGGAATCCAAAAATTTTAGCACTGTCTAACATACACAAAATCCATAAAACACACTTTTACAACAGCTGAAATAAGTATTTAGAAGGTCCCTGCTGTCATAGAGCTTAAATTCTTACTGAAAGCATAGCAACAGGGAAGACAAAGAAATAAATAGGAAAATTATCGTTGCAGTGTAGATAACTGAAATAGGATGAGGAGTGAGTGAGTGGGGTAATTTTGGTTAGGGGCACAGGAAAGACCTCTGGTGAGATGACAGTGAAGCCAAGATCTTTCAGTCGAGACTCAACTGGCAGTACAAGAACAGAAAACATCCGGCACGAGGCCATCAGCCTGCAGCTTCAGCACTTGGGAGGCTGAGGGAGCAGGATGGGACCTCAAGACTAGCCTGGACAACACAGTAAGAACCTGCTCAAATAAAAACAGAACAAAGAGCCTTCTGGGTAAAAGGCATACTAAATACAAAAGCCTCACACCAGGAAAAGGAAAAAAGAAAAACAAAACAAAACTAAGGGGTAAAGTGCTTGTCTAGCAGCCTATCATAAATGAGGTCCTGGGTACAATCCTCAATTCCATTAATTAAAAAAAAGAAGGAAAGAAAAATACAAATTACAGATTGCAAGTATTTTTTACCATTTCTTAGAATATTGTATTTATAGAACTTATGAATTTATGGCTCATCAGCTCTTTTTATCCAAGGTTCTTTTTATAAAGGTGAGCCTAGTACTGCTTGTAGCGTGAATCCCACCCTGCATAGGACAGACACTGGAACCTACGCTGCTAAAGCCCCAAGGCAGGGCCTAAACAAAGAAAATGGTACATAAAACACTGATTGTATCAGAAGTTCACAGGCCAGGGTTAGGAACTTGGATGAAAGAAACAAAGACACTAATGTTCCTGTTCATATAATTCCAAAGTATACAAAGATTATGAAGGAATACTTATGAAAGCATATTAGTTACTATGAAGTACTACATAGAGATTACAGCTATACAACATGAGGACGTATAGTCTGAGTAAGATATGAAGCTGCCTAGGGTAGCTGGTCTGCTGTACTTGCTGGCGACTGCCAGAAAGTATCTGAGCAGTAGAATGAAGAGTGTACTTAGCACTGCCTTTGAGGAAAATGCTCTACTTCAGTTACATGGGCTGAAGTACTATTTTCACAGCTCAAAGTATACCATAATTAAGAACTGAATTTCCTTAACATACTTTCATAATAAGTTTCTTCAATCAGTGTATTTGCAATCCCCAGTCTGGTACACAGTACCTAATATGAAATAGATCTCTAATTTAGATTTCACTTCACCAACTCGTACAAAGGCTCTGCCTGACTGGCAATAATACAAAAATAGGACTTGTGGAGTAGATGTTGTTTACATAACTTAAAGGTCTGAACATTTTATTACACAAACCAATCATATTCCTTTACCACAGAATTTATTACGAAGAGTCCCAAATGAATGCTTATACTATACAGTCTAAATTTGAATTATAAATACAGGAAAGGGGATACTTGTAAATATACTCAACAGTACAGTAGTAAAGAACACGCTGAGGCACAGAAAAACAATGTATATTCGTTTATATAAGCACCTTCCAGGAAGTAATTTAGCAATTTCTGCCCAACGGTTTCCCAGCCGCTTATGTGCTTCATATATGATCCTGTCTTCTTCCTCTGTCCAAGATGATTTCTTCACTTCAGGATTCAAGTGATTATGCCATCTTTCTCTGCACTGCTTGCCTATTCTTCCTTTTAAATGTTTTGCAATTAAAGACCACCTTTTTGGTCCATATTTCTGGACTAATTCAATAACCTAAGAAGCAAAAACAAAGGTTGAAAAAATCATTACCACGAGAGAATTTCAAACTGTAACTCAAGCATGTCAAGGCTGGGATAGTCACCGAACATTTGTTGCGCATGCACAAAGGCCTGGGTCTGATCTAAGCACCTCAGCAACAACAACAAAAAGGAAAAAAATCCAAATTAAGAATTCTATTTAACATAAATACATTAAATTTCAGCTTCACAAAAAGTAAATTTATTACCAGCTAATCCTTCAGCATACAGCAAGATCAAAAATCAATTCCCAAAGAATCAAAAATTTTATAAGTTAAATCATTTTCATACAAAATTAATTCAAAATAACTACAAAATTTTGAGATTTGTCTTTTCTACTCTTACATCTTAAAAAAAAACAAGAGAAAATAAGCTTCAACGAAAAGTCAAATAAGTCCACTAGGAAGCAGAAAAGATCTATAATTACTGGCTTTTCATTTCCTCCTTATCAAACTGAAAATATAGTTTGCACATTTTCTCCTACATTTTAAATTTGTTTTTAATTTACCTAAAATTAGAATAACAGTTTATCTCCTCAGCCTGACCTACTTCACTGCTACTTTGACCCATTGTCAAATATCACATCATAATCATTCTATATTTATGGATAATTTAACATATATATATTTTTCATGATGTTTCTACTTGTCATATTTTGAAAATAAGGTTTAAAGATTAAACGTGCAGCTTTGGTTATTGTTTTTGTGGTTGTTTTCACGATATTAGGTATGTTTAACAAGTGCTCTATCACTGAACTATATTCCCAGCCCTTTTTCTTACTTTCTATTTTGAGACAGGNAGACAGGGTCTCATTAAGTTGCCCAGGCAGGCCTTAAACTTGCAATGCCCTATCTAGACCTACTGAGTAACTAGAATTAGAGCCAATGCCACTAGGTCTAGCTATTAAATGTCTTTGAAGATCCCACATTGTATTCTATTTACTCATCTTTATTTATTATTATTTGCATGTTTATGATTCACAAGTATGAGTATAGGCATACACAAACCATACAGAGGACAACTTTCAGGAGGCAGTTCTCTCCTCCCACTTTGAATTCAAGGATTGAACAGAGGTTGTCAAGCTTGCACAGCAAACCACACGTTTTAGCAGTTGAGCCATCTCACCAGCCCCAGATCACACATTTCAAAACTTATCCTTGGTCATTAGGAAAATCAGCCAGTCCTGAGACTAATGAAGTAACTTTCTGTTTGTTTGCCCTTATGGGTACTAATAATTCTCTAATTCCCCAAGTACACTAGTAATAAGCAAGCTTTAAGGGGCTTGAATTAAAGAGCAATTCCTAGTGGAAGGCAGATGTTTCTATTCTAATCCTGGGTTCATTTACGGTCAAGAGGAAAAATTAAGAATGATTTAGTTACTAAATGTGAAAAGAAAATTAAAATCCATTTTAATGCTAATTAAATTTTGACAGGAAACTATGCCTTAAATGTTGCTAAGTCAAACTTTCTTTTGAAAATGAAAATCTTTAAGGTTTGTACATTTTATTAATGTCTGAGGAATATTTTTTGGGCACATATTTATTTCTAGACCTATTCATAGTGACAGTATTTCTTTTTTGCTTCAGTTCAGTTGGTTTTTTAAATCACTTTTTTATTGATTTTATTGAGCTATACATTTTTCTCCACTCCCCTCCCTTCTTCCCCCTCCCCTTCTACCCTCTCCCATGACCCCCATGCTCCCAGTTTACTCAGGAGATGTTGTCTTTTTCTCCTTCCTATGTAGATTCATGTATTTCTCTCTTAGGGGACCCTCTTTGTTGTATAGGTCGTCTGGGGTTGTGGACTGTAGGTTGGGCTAAATCAAACTTTAAATAAAGCATTATTCCTTTAATAAATAAAGCCCTCAAAAAAGACTGTATTTATTACATGTGGTTTCACTCATTTTTGCCGGGGGGGAGTTATATTTCAAGACATTCAACATTCAATTCTTATATACAGCACAGCCTCCAAAGAACAGTACAAAGTAACTTAAAGTATGAACTGAAAAGATAGTTCAGTTATTAAAATGCTTTCCTTGCAATCATGAAGACCTGAGTTCCATCCCCAGAAATACATTTAAAAAAAAAAAACAAAAAAACCCTGAGCATAGTGGCATGCAATTGCAATCTCAGTAATAGAGTAGCAGAAAGGCAGATCCATGATGCTCACAGGTCCACCAACCTATTCCTACTTGTCAAGTTTAAGGCCAATGAGAAGAGACCTTACTTCATAAAAAATGCTGGGTGACACTGTCTTGAGGAACACCACCACCCAAGGTAGTCCTTGGGCCTCTACATGTATGTACATACATAATCATACTTTATGTGTTATAATAAGTTAATAAGAAAATAAATCTAGCTGGGCAGTGGTAGTGCAAATTTTTAATGCCAGCACTCAGGAGGCAGAGCCTCCTCTACAGAGTGAGTTCCAGAACAGCCAGGGCTACACAGAGAAACCCTGTCTTGAAAAATAAACAATAAGTAAAAATAAATCTAATAAATAATAATCTACTTAATATATTCTATATACACAGTGAACACAACGAATATGAACATGGGCAAGTGAATGGTTCAATGGCACTTGTCATTAAGCCTGATGACCTGAGTTTGACCACTGAGACCCAAACGCTGGGTAGGAGAGAACTAGCTCCCACAATTATTCTTTTACCTTCACATATGAGCTGTGGCATGAGCATGCATGCACATACATGTGCCCAAACACATACACAAAAATAAACATTTAAAAATTTTTTCAGAACATGAACATGAACGTTACCCTCTGATCTTCTTCTTTAGTCCAAGGACCCTTTATCAATTCTGGATTTAAAACCTTCTGCCATCGATGTTGGCACTGAAAATCAGAACGATTCTGAAAGAATTAGGACATTTTTATTATTGAATAAATGTCTCCCAGGAAGCAAATTAGCCCAAATTTAAGTATACCCATATGAACAAAATATGAATCAATACTATATTCAATATCAATATTTTACATATATTTATTATTTTACGTGGTATTTATTTTACATGCCTAAAATCCAAATTCTGTATCTTAATCACAGGTTTATATTTCAAATTAAAAATAATACATTTGAAATTAAAGTATGTACCTCTAAACTATCCTTTATTAACATAGTAAGACATATTCCATAAAAAGTTAATTCAGCTGTGCAGTGGTGAATCACACCTTTAATCCCAGCACTCAGGAGGCAGAGACAGGTGGAACTCTGTGAGTTTGAGGCCAGCCTGGTCTACAGAGCGAGTTCCAGGACAGGCTTCAAAGCTACAAAGAAACCCTGTCTCAAAAATCCAAAAAATAAAAATTAATCCAGGGTTGAGGAATAAATGACAGTAGGCAGAAAACTATATGAAGTGGATATATGACTTCAGATATAGCGAGTCAAACTCATACAGTGTAACAGTTTAAAAGAAAACAACCCTAAAGGTATCACTAGACTCTATATGGCATTAAAAGTATATTTGTAAATGAAACCCCTTCAAATTATCAATCAACATTAAACATTCTTATAGAAGATATACATTATACTTCAGCTCAGTAGGTTAAAGGTTGACACTTTAGAGAGAAAATGAACTGGGGATACAGCTCTGGGGTATATGCTCCACTAGCATGCACAAGGCCCCAGGTTCAGTCCCAGTACCAAACGAGAGAGGGGGGGGGAGGGAGAGAGAGAAATCTAAAAATATATAAGGGATATATAAAAATATCTTCTCTGTTAATGCCTTTTCCTGCTAGAATTCATTAACTTACTTAAACTGAGCTTCTTCATTTATGGCTTTCGTCTGAAAATATGCTGATCCATATTAAGGCTACTACTTTTTTCAAAATGACTTTCAGATAACTTTGTATCAATTCTATGTTAAATCCAGCATACATAACTTCTAATTTAGCTTGCTTTTATTGAACACCTTCTTATATGTCTAATTCTCACAGTACTACAGAAGCAAGTGACTGAAGGTCAAAGAGGCTAAGTAATTTTTCTAAATTAACACAACTGACATTTGAATACATTTTTGACTAACTCCACAATCTATTTTCTTCCCCCATTATTTGATCTCAGCTTTCAGGTTACACTGAAAGATACTATGATAATATGGAAAAAACACAGATAACATCGTTTCTGAAACCAAAGTAATCAACACTGAAATTTAAAATACAGGTAATCTAACTACCCACCACACTCTAAGAAACAAATGAATACGTGCAAAACTACTTTCATATTTTATAAAATTACATGCTTAACACATATAACAGTTTAGGATGTAGATTAGTGGTAAAGTGCTTGCCTAAATGTACAAGGCCCTAGGTTCAATTTCCAAAATACATTAAAAAAATTAAATTTAAAAAATTATCACAAATATCTGTGAAGTCCTACCCAAACCTAATGCCACTTTTGAAATTTTTTTTAGTAGTCTTTTTAGGCCCCTGGATAAATGTTGTACAGATTGAGTATCCTTAATCCAAAATTCTTGAGACTTGAACTATTTCAGATTTCAGGTTTTTTTAAAAAATGTGAAACATTTACATATATAATGATATATCTTGGAGATAGGACAGAAGTCTATAAATAAAACTTATTTATGCTTCATCTCTACCTTATACACATAATCTAATAATTTTATACATGTTAAGTACACCTGGCATTTTTACTGTGACATATGACATTAAGTGTAAAGCCTTCTACTTTGGCTCTAATTCAGTACCCAAGAAAGCTGTGAATTTTGAAGCACTTCAGATTTCAGATATTTGGGTTTGAGGTATTCAACCTCTTCTAGAAAATTACTTCCTAAGCCATTAGCAAACAACTACAAACATCAGAAAAAAATTAACCAGATGTTTTAATACAAATACATTTCTGAAAAAAATATGTAAACTAATACCTTAAGACCTGATTTTACAGAAATACACTTTGCATCTCACTTACTTGAAGATGACTAGCGATTAGAGTCCAGTCATCAGTTCCATGCTGTTCAACCAACTTCTTTAACTTGTCATCCTATTAAGAGAGGCATAAAAATTAAAAATTTTTCCCCACCCCTGGCATGTAGATGGTATTCTCATTCTCTCAAGTCATGTCTGGTACTCATTTTGAGAAAAATTAAAGTCATTATCACACAAATTCCTTCATTTACTATACTGTTTCAGTAAATCCGAAAGAACCAGCTATTTGTGTCATTGGTTTGTTTTTTGGTTTGGGTTTTTTGTTTTTTTTTTTGCTTTTGTTGTTTTGCTTTTTGAGACAGGCTTTCTCTCTCTGTTAACAGCTCTGGCTGTCCTGGAACTCGCTCTGTAGACCAGGCTGGCCTTGAACTCAGAGATCTCCTGCATCCACCTCCCCTGGGATTAAAAGCTGTGCCACCACTGCCTTGCAATGTCATAAATTTTTTTTTAAAAAAAAGTATGTACAAGTGAGTTGATAATTTGTTCTCATATTGTTTATTATAATGTTCATAATTATAATAGTATTAATTGATAAATATGAGACTAGTAAATTTTGCCAGGTAACTACCTCATCTCTTGTCCACTTGACTCTGTTCCAGAGCTTTTTCAGTCCTTTTTGTTGCGGTACTTCATAATCATGATCAGCATACTGAAGGTCGTCATCCTCATCCTCACTACAAAAGAACATAATATGTAAGCTCAAAATTTTTATTTAAATTATTTAATTCAAGCTCTAAGTCTATATATGCAGGTGTGACTAAAGAAGCTACTCAGAATAAACAATATAGTCTCAAGATTAAACAAAGTATAGAAAATTAAGTCCTAAAGGAGATGGGAATAATAGAGGGTACTGGAATATATGCAGCATGTTTTTTATTTATTTATTTATTTATT
>LOJH01015879.1:0-23180 GCA_001685095.1 Ellobius talpinus | reverse complement strand
CCCATTGGGGCATGGTCTCTCTCTCTTTAAAAAAAGCAGCAACTGCCCTCTGCTTGCTCTCTTACTTCCAGCTCTGCTTCCAGTGACTAGGTTCCTCTCCTGATTGTGCAGAGGGCTGTTGTCTGGGACGGTGATCTGTAAGTTTTCCCCTTTAAATAAATAACCATTCTATTAATCATAATTCCGAACTGGTGTGGGATTTTTTATGACTTATGCCTTCACTACAAAAACTAAAAGATTACAGATTTCACTCAAGATTACTATACGCAGTCAAACTCTCAATCACAATAAATGAAGAAAAACACTACACAAAAAATGAAAATTTAAGCAGTATCTATAAATCTAGCCATACAGAAACATCTAGAAGTAAACAGAGGAACACTGGCAAATAATTCTTAAGATGTTATAATTACTTTGACACCTATACCACTTAAAGATCCAACTACAAAAAGTACTATAGATCAATTCCCTTAATGAACATGGATATTAAAAAATGTAATTAAAATTCTTATCTCCCTGGGTATCAGTATTTTTTTCCCAGAATATTGAATTGTTTTGGAAACCTCTTTTGTCTCTAATCACAGGAGTTAAAAAAGAAGAAATCTACAGATTCAATGCAATTTCCAAAAAAATTTCATCACAGTTCTTCACAGAACTTGAAAGGATGATTTTCAGCTCCATATGAAAACACAAAAATTCCAAGATACCTAAAATAATATTTAATAATAAAAGGATTGTTGGACAAAGCACCATTCATGATCTCAAATTATGCTACAAAATTGTAGCAGTAAAAATCAAATGCTATTGCTAGAAACAAGACATGTTGATCAATGGAACTGAATTGAAGATAGAGACATAATCTTACACACTTAAGGGCAGCTGGTTTTTGATAAAGAAACCAAAAATACATGTTCAAAAGAAAACCAAGATTTTCAAAAATATGGTGCTGGTCAAACTGGGAGGTTGCATTAAGTATGAATTTGCAATGAGATCCATTCTTATCACCCTGCACACAAACAAAAAGCCTTGACATAATGCCAGACAAACTGAGTCTGTTAGAAGAGAAAGTGAGGAACAAGAAGACACTTTCTGAACAGAACACCAATAGCACAAGTACTAAAATCAATAATTAGTATATGATGAGACCACATGAAGTGAAATAGTTTCTGTAAGCTGAAGGAAACAATCTAGGATAAAGTGGTAGCCTACAGTATGAGAATATTTTTATCAACAAAACATCCAATTTATGACTAATATTCAAAATATATAAAAATTGACATATGGGACATCATGAAAAATAACACAATTTTAAAAAGGGATAAAGATCTAAACAGAAAAATTTAAAAGAGGAAACTGAAATGGCTGAGAAACACTTAAAGAAATGGTCAAAAATCATTCATCATCATTGAAGTACATATCAAAACTTCTTTGAGATTTCATCTTACACCATTCAGAATGGCCAAGAACAATAAAGAAAATGACAGCTCATCCAGCTAAGGATGAGTTAGCCCATTATTGATGGAACTGCATGCTTGTAGAGGCACTATGGAAATCACTATGGTGGCTCCTCAGGAAGTTGGGAGTCTATCCACCTCCAAATCCAGCTGCACCATTCCTTTGGCATATACCTCATTCTGCTACTCTTAGCTTGTTCAACCATGTTCTTTGCTGTTCTGTTCATAATAGTGAGAAGATGGAAACTACCTAAATGCCCACCAATGGATTAATGGATAAAGAAAATATGGTATTTCTATACATGGACTATTTATATATTAAAGATATATTTACAGTAGAATATTGCCCAGCCATTAAAAACATACAAACAAAAAGCAAAATCATGAAATTCACAGATAAATGGACAGAAATAGACAAAATCACTCTGAGTGAGGTAACCTAAATCCAGAAAAACTAATTTGGTATGAATTTGCTTATAAGTGAACTTTAGCTGTTATGTCATTGATAAGTAATATGCTGTCTATATAGCCTCAGAGGTGAGGTAGGGAGTAAGGAACTAGTAGGGTAGCATTGATCTCCCTAGAAAGGGAAATGACACTGGGTTTCCTGCAAAGGTAGGATCAAATGGGTAGGGAGAGAAAGAGGGAGGCAAATGAAGGAATAGTTGAGGGACAGCTAAAGCTAAAGCCCATTTGAGGGGTTACATGGAAAACTAATATACTAGAAGCTTCCTAAAATATATGCATATATGAAGGCATTCAAGCAAAATTACCAAGTAGTCAGGGAGACAGAGCCCTAATTGGGGCATCTGTCATCACAAATGAAGTTCTGGAAGTACTGAGAATGGGTTACTTATAACAGAGTAACCAACAGCCATGGGTACCTCCAAGTAATCCAGGCTATCTGTTGTACTGTACAAACTGACAGTAAGGCCCTATCACTGGAGATTCCATATACATAATTATTTAAATATGGAGAAGTCATGCTGGTACCTTCCTAGAACCTTTACACCTACAGACTACTGTAAGCTACCAAAGGAAAAATGTAAACACTCATCAAGCTACAAATCCTTCAAAGTACAATGGTGTCCTGACTGTAAAATTCACTGGTGAGTGATACAAATGTTATAGGAGCAATGTTTGATTGAATTTATGGGGCCCATATCCAACACTGCTTTGATGGACAAGAACCTGAGATTTGATAGGCCAGGGACCTAAGAAAAATCAAATACTGCTGTTCTGCTAAAGGAACATCATAATAATGAGTCCTATAAGCATTCTGCTATACTCATAGATTATGCCTTCCTCAGCCATCATTATACATGTTTTCTTCTGCTGTAGGTTGGAACAAATAGAGAGACCCAAAGAATATGAAGAGAGTGAGAAACAGAGACATTGGAACATGTAGCTCTAAATGTGATGTCTTTATCAAATCCCTCCCTTAGGGCTCAGAGAACTCTCAGGAAGGGGAGGCAGAAAAAGGGTAAGAGTTATAGGGGGTAAATAATACCAAGGAGACATGACCTTATAAACACAACATTCCTGGTGTACATATAAACTCACAGAGACTGTAGCAAGCATGCACAGAGCTTACAAGGGTCTACACCAAGTGGGTTCCTAGACCTGAAAGGAGAAGTGTACACCCAGTCCTGCCCCTAATCCATAAATATTTCCCTTGGACAGCTACTTGCAAATTAAAGCTTAGTTTTCTAGAAGGGAGTCTCACTGAGTAAATGAACCATTATTAAAAGTAGGCCCCATGCCAACACAAAATGAATTCAATGGCATCTTTGGAGGTTCTTTGTTTCATAATATTGATTTTAATAATCTGAGTTTCTGAACTCTCTCTCTCCCTCTCTCTTTCCTTTTTCCTTACCTTATAAGATCCTTTCCATCCACATGACAGCTTCCTAGTTTTGTGTTTTTATGGAATTCCTATGTATGCAAACATATGTGTTTCTTGGGTTTCTTCACTTTTATTTGTTCTATTCTGATTTGTTTGTTTTTGTTTTATCCCATTTTATTTTATTATTATTCCTTAGATACTTGGGTTTTGTTTGTTTTTTTTTTCCTAAGGGAGATCCAAAGGAGGTCCATATGGATGGAGACTGGGTAGGAAGAAACTTGGAGGACTAGCACAAACAGAAACAATGCTTAGAATATGAAAAAATAAAGTTTTAATAAAAATTAACACTTAGAATCCTGTTATGATGTATGTTGAGTGAAAAGTGCTTTAGTAGGAATTGGTAACAAAGCATATGCTTATTAAAAACTTTTTGGCAAGTAAATCCATTTTAATTTGCACCTTAATATAGTTAACCTTGGCCAAAGGTCAACAAAAAATTAATTTAAATATATAATAATTTAGAATGTCATTATTAATAATTGGTTCCTAAATTGAGAGAAAAAGTTAAATTATCAAGGACCACAGACACCTTAGCAGTGTCTGCATTGTTTTAGGACTGACTTCAGGCTATTATGTCATTTCACCTTTTGCACATGGTTGTCCTAGAACACATACACCTTCAGATACCAGAACTTCTCTGTATTCATTAGAAACAGCACTTGGCCCTGAGGTGCCACTCCCACAAACAGTACTGCACTGAACCACCATAAGGATGGCTTTCCCATATCACCACCGACCATAGTCCATGTTATTTCTCTGTCTAAAAGGCAAGGACATTGGAAGACATAGGCTCTTTTCACCTTTGACAGACATTTCCCTCACATTTTCAGTGGGAAGTCTGAGCAAGTGTTTAATTAATCTTATTCCATGTTCATTCCACATAAAAATTGGTGGATCTAAGCATGAGATACCCAGACTGCCCTATCCTTTCTTGCTGTGCCTTTATGTGCTCTCTTATGACCATGGATGCAATATCTTAACCCAGAACCCTCATACTAGATTCTTAGGCAGGAATGCTAGGAGTTAACTAGCGAGAATGAGTGTCGTTTTGTCATAAGTGACTACCACAGTTGTACCCAACTCATAAATTCAACTTATAAATTTAAAACAAAATAGCAATTTGTAAATGGAATTTGTAGTAAAGGCAAATCATACTTGGAGATATGTCAAAGAATCTCCCAGTTTGTGACTAATACAGAAGGTAACAATTTTCATTTCCAGGCTTTCCTGATTTCAAAATGATAGATTTCCTGCTGTATAATATCAGTGAGTCTTTTAGAAATCACTCACACAACCAATTAATGAATGAGACTCGCAGCACAGCTAGTGAAGGAGGTAATTCTCACAGATAGAATAAAAATAAATCTTTCTTAATACAATTTCAACTGTGGATCTCAACCTAGATGCTATAAAAATGAAGAAATTAGGTCTTACCTCTCTATGCCTGTCTGCCTTCTACCCCTGGTTTATCACAAAAGTGTATATTTTAGAAGAAGTGGACCCTCTCAATATATGTACTTTTATGAGTTTCAAAATAATCACTTAATTCATTTTGCCTTTCACAACACCTTTTGACATTCTCCAAATTTCTAAGTTAAGGCAAAATAAAATGTGGGAAGACCTGCTCTGACATTTGAAGCAATTAACATCGGATGAACCCTAGCAAACAAAGAAAGTCATGTGACTTTTATTTCTTTTTTCTGTTTAAAATATAATTCAAAACGAGATTTCTTTTTCTCAGCAGGGTAAGAATACCGTAACATACTGTATATGTGAAGTATGATATGCTATTTCCTTCTATTATTGCCCAAGAGTAGTGGATGTGACTAAGTAGATTTACTGAAACCCTAAAACAGTTCAGTATTTTTGCCCCCAATGATTTTTGCATAAAGAATCTCATTTATATAGCATGAATCTAGATAAAATGGAGATGGTTAATCATTGTTAATTTGAATGAATGTTCTTTCATTACACTACATGGTCACTGTATTAGTAAGGGTTCTCTAGATGAACAGAACTGACAGTATGAATATATATGCATAAATGTGTGTATATATGGGGTATATGTGGAATATATATATATATATATATATAGTATTAGAGTGACTTATAGGAGAGTGGACCATCTAGTCTAACAATGACAGTTTACCAATGGGAAGTCCAAGGATAAAATCCACAAGTTTGGATGTCTCAGTTGGTGTTCAGTATATATCAGAATCCTGAAACAGTAGACTCTAAGATCGGTGAAGGAAGAAATTTCCAGGAGGAACTATGGTAAGCAGGTAAAGAAAACTAGCTTTCTTCTTCCATGTATTTTTTATAGACTGACAGCCAAAGGTGCAGTCCAATTTAAAAATGGATCTTCTCATCTCAAAAATCCAGATTTAGGGTGGGTCTTCTCAATTCAAATCATGCGATCAAGAAAAATCCCTATAAGTGTACCCAGTTGCTTGGGTGTTAGTTAATTCAGATGTAGTCAAACTGACAGCCACGAATAGCCATCAGTATCATCATAAACTCGTTGTTTCATTTCTATTACTGTATTTGGGTATAGTATACTATATTTTCCTATAACTGATATTTTCTTGAAGGAAACATTTTTAGTATGCCTTTTTAGTGTTCTGCCCTGTGAATATTATATCAGTATGTTGTAACATTTTATGCTAATGAGAATTTAGGGTTGTTTACATATTTCCTCACTGAAGTTAATGTTGTGGATATGTTTGTTCAAGTCAGTGAACTAATTTATGCTTTGATTTATCTTGAGTAAATATCTAGGAGGGGAAGGTCTACATAATTTTTATGGTTAATAAATAAAGTTTTCAGACAGAAAATATTTTCCCAAGGTATTTAGCTTTTGATATAGGTATACACAACATATACCTATTGCAGCTCCCTCCCTTATTCACCAATCCATTTTTATAATTTTAGTGATTTCAATAGATGTATGGTGTCATCTAATTGAAACTGTAGTACACATTTGCAAGAGAAACAGTGATCTTTTCAAGTTCTCAGATACCATTATTGTTCAAGTATTTTGATAACTCCTCTTTTTAATAATTTTGAATTTTGAGAACTTATCATGTGTTTTAGGTATAGTCCTTGTCTAATATTTGGCTTTCTCCCATACTACAATTTTAATTCCCCTATTGCCTTAAACTAAGCTTTTAAAGATAAAAAGGCCTTAATTTTGATGCATTTCACACACAAATCTGTCATCTTGAATCATGCTTAGGTGTTATTGCTCAAATTTTTTTTTATTAATCTATTATCAGAGAGATTTTATTATTATAATTTTAAATTTTACATTTAGGTCAGTGACATTAAGTTAATGTTTCTGCAGTATGTAAAGTATATATAATTTTGCAAGTGCTTAGGATTTTTTTATATATACTACTACTAAAACATCCCTCTTTTCTGTAGTGAATTGCTTTATAACTTTGTGGAAATTAGTTTTACCAATGTGTTCACTTATTGTTTGCATTTTCTGTTTCATTGATTCATTTTCATGTTTTCTTCTAAAGCTATAGTCCTGATAATTGCACAATTGTATAATATTTTGAAATCAGGTGACCATTTTTTTCTTCAGGCTTGTTCTTTATTTCACAAGTTGTTGTGGTAACTTGAGTTCTTTTGCATTTCAAACGACATTGGCACTAAATTCCTGGGATTAAATTCTGTTGCTCTAAATATCTGGAAAGCTATTCAGTCACCTTATGAGACTTTATGGTTTAGCTACCCTGAACCTGAGACTTGCACCATGTACTTCTCTGTCATTTATGACTTCCACACTTCATTGCAGCTGTTTCCCTGTTGGCTTTTTTTTCCTTTCTGCCTTACAGAGGTGGCACATTTTATGCTGAAGTTCCTAAGAATTTCATAGTGTCATAGGAATGCAAATGACATAAAAAAATTCAGTAGCCAATTGCTGCATGTTAGCATATAAAAAATCTTGTGATGAGAAAAATTTCAAAGGCCCCCAGCCCTAGAAAAGAACCTCAGGGAAGTAATGACTGTTGTGGGTGAGATAATTCCTAGGGATGAGCCCCTTAATCTATTATGCAATATCAAATAGTCAGACCTGAAATTATATACAGACAAATCACACTAACTGGACACAGGGGGCCATACTAATGTGTGTGTGAGTGTGTGTTTTTACAACAATAACTAACAAAGAAAAAAACACCCATGAATTTGAGAATAAGAAAAGAAGGGATGGGAGGAATTAGAAGGGGAAATGATGTGCTTATATTTTAAATGTAAATGTTCTTGTGAACTTTAACATAATTAACTTTAATCATGCAACCTCCAGAGCAAAGTGTCTATAAAAAAAGCAGTTTCTCATTTTTCAATAGTGCTAACAGGAACAATGTAAATAAAAACATAAGCGTTTGCACAACCAATGATTTTACAACCCCAAGATAAATGCTTGCTTAAGAGTTATTTTTTCTTCACCATACAACATTTTTTTTTAAAAAAATATTTATTTTGCTTCCACACTGCAGCCTCCGTTCCCTCTTCTTTTCCCACTCCCTCCCACCCTCTTCTCCTCTGCCCTCCTCAATTCACCCCTTCTCCCCTGTAATCACTCAGAAAGGGGAAGGCCCACCCACGGGCTCCAGCAAAGCATGGCATATCAAGATGCCACAAAACCAAGCACTGCTCCCTGTATTCGGGCTGGACAAGGCAATACAGATTTACTATGAGGCTCCCAAGAGCCAGTCAAAGCACCATGAGGTCCTGTTCCTACTGTTGGAGTCGCACATATAGACCAAGACCAAGCTATACAACTGTCACATGTATGTAGAGAGCCAAGGTCTTTTCTATGTAGGCTCCCTGGTTGTTGGTTTAGACTCTGAGTTCCCATGAACCAGGACAGTGTTTTCTGTGACTTTTCCTGCAATGTTCCTGCCCCCTTGTTTCCTCTAACTACCCTACTTCTCCTCAGCAGGACTCTCCTAATGAACCCTGTGCAGCCCAATGCTGGCCACGGGTCTCTGCATCTTCCTCCATCAGAAGAGCCTCCATACATTAAAAAAATAATAAAATGTATTATTTTAGATCCCTGCAAAGCATCCCACCACTATCTAATGTCGGTAATGCACACAGGCTTTCAGCTCTTAACATAAAAATCCTAGACCTAAGACTGTCATGCTTAGGTTGTTTTCAGAGTAGTTGAACTCTGTGTGCAACAGTGCCCTGTCCACTGCATCTCAAAAGTACTGATCAGAAAACCCCAGAGACACTCACTGTAGGCAACCTACATCAGCTTGTGTTGGTATCTTACCCATCCCTATGATTTACTCAAAGGGACACTGAGCATCCTCACTCCTAATACATTTCTATTTGGATCAATATATGAAAGGGATAACAAGACATAATAACAGTGCTCAATACATGGACCTTCTGTTTCAGGTTTCTGAGAGAGGTGAACCTGCAATCAGAAGTAAATACGGCCTCTTTTGTTTAGCTAAGACTAAAGTAAAGTTTCTTATTTAAATTCCAGGCACAAAACTTAGCTACTGCCAAGCATAAAATAATCTTTTAAAAAAGGAAAGAAAAGCATCATAAATATGGCAGCAAAAGATTGGTTATTGCCAGCATGAAAAGCTGAAAAGCAGACTGGTTCGTAAACAAAAACTCACATCCAAGGTCGTGAGTACTCCAGGCTGTGTTTTTTGTGAACTTGGTGCTACAATTCAGAAGCCGACAGCCACATTCACTCATATTTTTATTATGGCTGCTTTCATCTTGTTCACTGATTTCTGTTTTTCAATACAAGAAAGGAAAGTATCCAGAAACATAGTTTAATTATTTTTCTTCCATGATACCAAGCTTAAAAGTTTGTTTTATCAACATATATTGATCGGAATGCTCTATAACTTAAAATTTTCAGAAGTAAAGTAACAAAACAAAGTCATAGCACCCCATAGTTAATGACTTATTTTTCCATATCTGTCAGTGCACTTAAAGAATGAACTACAAACAAACACAAAGTGAAAACTACTTATATTTCCACCATTTCCCAGGCCCCTGCAATGCACATGGACCAATTTTACAGCCCCGTAATTACCCATCATACCTATTACTAACATGTATTTTCAGGAAAGTGTCATGTTTTGCATTTAAATCTTATTTAAAAGTTATTCTAGAACAAAACACCCTAAACAATTTGGTACAAATAAAATCTTTTAGAAATCCCATCTTCAAGACATAGATATACAAATACTTTAAGTGTATGCATGTATGCAAGCATACATATGTATATTATCAAATTTATGTGTATATACACATGTTTGTCATTGCATAATAAGCTAATGGTGTCTGTAATATTATGTTGTAGGCATTGGATCATGCTGTAGACATCCTATTATACTAGCAATGGTCATAAAGATGCATGGTATTCCATTTACAGAATTTCTTCATTTGTTAGCTGTTCCTATACAATTTAATATCAGTGTGATATTATCATAGCTATGAATTATGACTGTACATTATTTGTAGTTTTAGTATAAATCCTTTGTATCTGAAGTTGCTAGATTATGTTAACTTTGTTGACATAACAAATTTTCATCTATCTTTGCTTTTATTAATGTCTAAGTAAATGAGGGTAATACTATTAGAGCTTATCATGATTCATTCCCTGAAGAGCAGAGAGCAGAAAAATGAGGATGTGCTTACACCATACCTCCCTGTATTACTCTGACCTATCTGTGTGGCATAGTATGGATGGGTTATCACAGAAAATATCATTCACCATGCGACTTCAACAATAGAATGTATTTTTCACATACTCAAGCCTGAAAATCTCCACATGTATGTTTAGAAAGATTTGACTGCTGGTAAAAGCTCTCCTGGCTCATAAACAGTAGGAACCTCCTTCGTCAACAAGAAAAATTCTCAGTCACTTTAATCTGGTGAAGATTCTACTCTTAGAGTCTAGTGAACTTTTTTCTCATTTTGTTCTTTGCATGTGTTATATGTTTTATGTTTAGTAGATTTGTGTGTACCTACATATGATTATCATCATATAATAAGTTGATGGTGTTTGTATTATCTTATAGGCACTGAAAAATTTCTGTCACTTTAATCTGATGAAGATCCCACTCTTAGAGTCTCATTGAACTTTTTTTTCTCATTTTGTTCTTTATGCGCATGCTGAATGTTTTGGATTGTATTTGGCCACTGCATGTGAGTATCTTAGTAGGCAGAACAGTGCGAGCATATTTAGATGTTAGAGTAGGACTTGGAGTTTTTTCTTTTGTGGTTCCTCTTTACTACGTTGTGATGTAGTCTTGAACTGAACTGAAAGCACAATGTTTGGGCTAGGCTGGCTCATTAGAGAGTTCTCCAAAGTAGTTGGCTGTCACTGTTTTCCCATTTCTGGGGTTACAACTACTCACAATCATTCCTGACTTTTTAATGTGGGTTCTGGAGATTTGAACACAAGTTCTCATGCTTTGAGAGCAAACACTTTTGCCCAGTGAACCATCTCCCAGTACTCATTGGACTTTAAATATCTTCTAAATACTCTTTCTCTAGATAGGCTTGTTGTTTTATCATCAGAACAACAGCTACACCTGAATCTATTGTTTCAGATACTGACTGTGGCTCAGCAATCACTACTCCATTGCTCAGGCCCAGGTCTGACAGGACTTCTGTGTCACACGGAAACCACATCTGCTGCTTCAACCATATGTAGTTTTTAACTAAGTATCATTCTGTTTTACTAATAAAGAATCAGGAGTCAAAAACTAGGGTGAAAATCTGCTAGCTCAGAGAGGCAGAGCAGGAACCAGCTGTCCTTCCTTAGCCCACCCGCCACCCAGCAGGAGAGATATTTTCCCCCTCTGCCCCAAATTCCCTCCCTTACTAACTGTTTCTCTATCCATTTTCCAGACTTCATCTAACTCTCTATGGCTAGTTCCTGTCAACTAGTTGCTAGTTCTGCTTCTTGACCCAAGATTTTATTTATGTCACACAAACTTGGATTCACAATGAGATCAAATATTCTGCAACATACATTTAAGTAGAAAAAGGTAAAAAAACAAGCATTTATTAGACACTAAAATCTATTTATTTATTTGGTGTTTTATTTAAAACACTACTTGAACTGCCTATTTGTCAATAATGATTTCATTTGCTTTCTGAAACAGAATGACCTTGAGAAATAGCTAAAACAATGGGCTATTGCTCTTAACAACCCTCTGACTGCTATGTGTGATTCTGTAAAATCTTGCTTGCTTGTCTGCCTCACCTTCTGGTTCTATAATACAAAATGAGAATACAAATTAGTGTAAGTATTGAATCCTTTCAGGAGCTATGCTAGCTTCCACCCACTAGTGACGTCTCTGTTTATCAATTGATAGTGGAATGTTTATCCCAGAAAGATTACTGTAGTGCTTCTAGAGTGTTCAGCAAAATCACTTTCACCAAGACCCCAGGTTAACCGAAGAGACTACTACTCCTGGTCATCTCATCTCACTGAAGTTCTCTAAAACAGGAAAGTGGGCTCAAGAGAATACTCCACAGTCTCCTTACAGTGATCAAGGGAACTGTGATACCCAGTATGAGAGTCTTTGAGTGGAAGAAGATAGCTCTAGGCTGGACATCCAGATCAGGGAAGGACCCTGGAAGAGATAGGCAGGGAAGAGCTGATGAAGGCCTGATCACAATGTAAGAAATTGCATTGGAAGCCTCAATGGATTATCAAGGTGGCACTGGCTTCCAAATAAAAACTTGGAAGGGATATCATGGCAAAGATATTTGTCTCCAGAGAAATAGACTAGGAATTTAAAAATTGGAGTGTGTAACTTCTGAATGAATGGTGGAATGAATGGTAAACATCTGTACGAATGCTTGTAATGGTACCAGAGTTCTGTGGCTGTGAGATCTGATTAGGCCCCAACTTGAAGTTCCTCTGAAGTCATTTCACCTGAACAGGCACTCACCTCTAGTAATAGGTTACAGTAAGACCTCTTAAGTTGTCCTTAGACAATGAGCCAGGCAAGCAGATGCTTGAGGGAAAAGTTAGTCTTCTCCACTGGACCATTGTGCCTCATGAGGCTAGCCACATATAAACTCTCTCAACTCCTAGTTATGAAAATCTTCTCAGCCTGGGGTCTATGTGATCTAGATAAATAATGTTTGACAACTCTAAAAGAGAGTTTACAACTGACAAAAGAGGGCTCTGAATTAAAGATTCTGTGAAACCATTGACCTTCACTTGATATCTCCTAGACAACTGAAGGAACTCTAGAATTGACTCTGGTTAACATAGTTTGAGAGGTCTGTATGGAATCATCTGGTCACCCAGAACAATTACCATATATTGATTCATCCTGTGTGTTGGCCCAAGATCCTGCAGGACGAATTTGCTACCAGAACCTTCACTGCCTCAGAGATACTGGTTGTAAAGACTTCTAAGCCTGAAACCAAGGAATCACCCTTTTGGCTTCCTCAGAGGATGATATTTTGCCAATTATGCTGCCTCTCTACTGGCTCTGAGGAAATTTGCAATATCACTGATTCTGCCCCTCTAGGGGAATCTGTCCTGATGCAATGCTCACCAGCTTCATCTGACAAGCCAGCTCTGCAAAACTCTTGTCCACTGCAATCTAGGTTACGGGTAAGACCATTCAAATGTGTCAACTAAGGGAAATGTCAAAGCTCTTCCCTCATCTAAGAAGAGGGCAGCTATGATATCTGGCCACATGCTTGCCTGAAGAAGAGGGAACACTCCTCTATCATTGCAGAGAAATTATAAAAGATGTTTACTCCTCAAGGCTAGATTTAAAGCATGAGCCACTCCCCATTACTGATGGGAGCTGAATTCAACAGGGGAAATCAAGTAACTAACTCAAAGCAAAGATATATTGATAAAGATGACTGCTTATTTCAGAGGACAGACAGAAAAAAGTTAAAACAATGACCCAATCCTCCAGTTCCTTGAAGCTATCTGGGGCTCTGTCTTGGCATTAGTGCTCTTCAAGTCTCACATGAAGAGTCCATATCAAGTGAGTCAGGAAAAATCAACTGGAAGACCAGGCAGCCAAACAAGTTGCCCTTGATGAAAGCAAAGTTCTGCAGTCTCCTCCATTAACCCAAGAAGGTATGTTTATATTCTCCATGTAATATATGCCAGAAGAAAGAAAAGGAGCAACTTATAAAGAGGTGATTAAAATTCAGGAAGACTGAATAATTACTACAGATTTGAAAATAATAATTATAGAGATGAGCTTGCTCATCCAGCAAGCTCATGAAGAAACCCATAGGGGAAAAACTTCCCACAAGAATTTTTACAAAGATATTTGATGTTTTTGAGGTTGCTAAAATTGACACAATAAACTAGAAATTCTGTCTGCAGTATGCTTGGAACAATCTTAAGCAGGGACCCAAGGCCCCTCCACTGACACAAAAACAAGGGTCCTATGCACGTAGACATACAGAAATGGAATTTGCTGACATTTGATCTAGCAGAGAGGATAGAAACTTGCTGGTATGGTGTGCACTTTTCAGGCTCTGTAGAAGCTTTTCCTACTTGCACAGACGATCACTTGGAACTTGCACAAAGGATACCACCTCCAATCTTCAGGTCAGATAGAAAGGAATAAATAGGACTTTGACACAGCACTGGCCAAGAACAGACCTCCCTTGGTCAAAATTTCTATTACTTGCACTGTTTAAGGTAGATTATATATATACCATCAATGTGATTAGTTTCCATTTGAGACTGTGTTTAGCCTCCTAGCTCCACTGCTTTCAAAGGACTAAGGGGAATCCTGAGAATATGAACACGCCTGCCTCCAGGAGTTCTTGATACAGCTGCAGGCACTGCACAGAAAATTCTTTAAGGTTGCAGGTATCAACCAATGGATATACCACACCCGTCACAAGGTGGCTATGGTTTCAGCCAGGAATGGACTCACCCTGACCAGTCTCTGAAACTGGTTATCTCAAAATGACCTCAAAATGGAGACAACAGCTCAGCTCCTGTGAATCCTGCTGTCCCTCCTGATACTGGGAATGGATTCATGCACACATTCAGTACTCACTTAGAATCTCTGATGCTGTCGTATGAACTAGTCTGGAGTGCAGCCTTGTTCCAGGGCAGCTCCAATTCCCATATACTCATCAGTATAACTAACTGCTCATGAGAAGAGATCTGTCTTATCTCCTTCAGGTGGTCTTCTACTGAGAAAGAGGCCAGCCACAGATCATCCCTCAGCCGTCATCATGCTGAAATGAAACTGCTCCCATCAGCAAAACAGCCTGTGCTTCTTTTTGGGGGATGGTCATTGCCAATGAGTGACAAGAGGAAAAAGTAACAATTGTGGATAGGCTTACTTTAAATACTGCTAATGCATGGGCTTCACACTGATCCAGGCTTGGAAATGAACTCCCGCAGAGGGACAAAGAGTTAAGGTCATAACTGGCCTTTGAGTACTAGGAGAAGCTCTTTATATGGAAATGACATACCTTAAAATTCTGGCTTTGTTAAATGCTAGGCATGAGCTCATTTTCCTTGGTCAGGATTGCTAGATATGCTTACAGGCAATCCAGGTTACTTATACTGGAGTAGGAACGACTAACCAAAACCTAACGCCGAAAAAGAAACATGTTTAACTAGGCTACCTGCTCAAGTGATAGGAAAGATCTGATATGTGAAAGGAAAAAGTCTCTAGCAGACTTGATTAAAGAGTTGTAGTTCCTCAGGCTGCATATATGACCTTCCCCCAAAGCATTTATGCCTGCTGCTCAGGAGATAGTTGTACAAGGGTATTCTTTATCCCTGTCTTAGGTGTTTTCCCAGGAAGCAAGGCACAGCAATACTTACATCCACTAGAGTCATGAAACAAGAGAACTCATGTATATTTACTGGCTTTGATAGGAATGACACTGACAAGGTCAATGAACACCAGTTCCACTGCAAGAGGTATCCAATGAGTTCAACATGGCCAACTCTCTACTTGAAAAATAATATTGGTTGATGTGGGATTCCCCTCTGCGTGCTGTGAATACCATTGGTGAATAAAGAAACTTTCTTGGACTGTTGATAGGGCAAAAATTAGAAAGGTGGCAAAACTAAACTGAATGCTGGGAGAAAAAAGGCAGAGTCAGAGAGAAGCCATGTAGCCCCACTGAAGACAGACACCAGAACTTTACCTAGTAAGCCACCCCACGTGACGGTACACAGATTAATGGAGATGGGTTAAATTGATATGTAAGTGTTAGTCAAAAAGAAGCTAGAGCTAATGGGACAAGCAGTGATTTAATTAATATAGTTTCTCTGTGATTATTTTGGGCCTGAGTAGCTGGGAACAAATAAACGGCTCATTACAACAATTGTTCAAGAAAATATAGCCACTTTTCAGAATAGATTCCTGACTGCAATGGTCTTTCAAAATCCTACAGATTAGACCTGATTGCTGCTAAAAAAGAGAGAGATATGTTTTTTACAAATAAGAATATTGCTTAATGCTAAAGTCTGTCAGTAATAGTATGAAAAAATGACAAAAAGTTATTAAAAATGATTAAGGCTACAAGTACAAATGAGAACCATGGAGCACAATGCAGACAATACTACAGAAATGCTAACCCATTTCTTCAAGAAAGATTCATAAGATATAGAATATGGCAGAAAAATCCAAGGCAGTAAAAGTATTAGGTACTAATTTGCTGATCTATTTACTGATTTACTTAAAGGACCACTTGCACTGCTATTTGCCAAGCATGATTTCACTTGTTACCTAGAAGAGAATGACTGGGAGAAATAGTTAAAAACATAGGTCTTTACCTTTAAAAGCCTGCTGAATGACACATACACCTGTAAAATCTTGCTTGATAGCCACCATACCTCGTGGTTATAGAGTATAGTATGAGAGTGTAAACTGAGCCTGACACTAAAGTGCTTCTGGTGCTGTCCTGGCTACAATCTACCCAGGACATATCCTCTCTTCCTCTCTCATTGGTAGGAATGTTTATTTCAGGAGGATTCCTGCAACAACATCACCTTAGCAGCTAAGACTTCAATATGGGAATTTAAGGAGCTCGCAGGTCAGAATGTAAGTTCTTCTACTTATCTGAAAACTCAGGTCCTTATTATAGGCAAAGTTCTTTAATTGCATCAACTCTCTGCCTAAGTCGAAGAATCACATGGAAACACTATCCAAATTAGATATTGATAAGACTCATAGTAAAATTCATCTTCTGATTTGAACCTTAAAATGTTAAGTATGTTCAAAACATAATGGTGGGACATTCATATTAGAATATATAACTGTCTTCCAACAGGGAGAGATTGGAAAAGAAAGGAGACATGATGAGTGTGAAACCAGTTCATCTTGCCCGTAAGGCCTATTGTATGGACTCAGATTTATGAAGAACAATCTTGTGTGGGTCGGTGTCCTGCCTTATGGATCCATTAAGGTATCATTTAAATTTAAAGTCACTAGCACAGGAGGCCTGGTCCACATCCTTTGATTAAGTGTAGCTTATTGAATTTGAGACAATTGCCCTGTCTTCTGAAATCATAGAAGTAATCTTAATGATAACCAACAAGCTATGGCAGTCTTTACTTGAGGAATAACACATGTGTCTGTAGAAAAACTCTATGATCCAGATTTGTATGTGATATTCTTGAAGTAAAGTAATTTCATCTGAAAAAGAAAAACTTGTCCCTAGATACTGGAGATTAAAGTGAGAATTGGGTGAGACCAATTCGCTTCCATATGTGATATAGATCTTTTCATTCTTTTCATCTCAAAATTTATTATTGGTGTGTGTGTGTGTGTGTGTGTGTGTGTACAGATGCATGCATGTATCCATATACAACAGAAGAAGATGGCAGATCCTCTGGCATTGCAGTCATAGGGCCTTGTGAACCATTCGATGTAGGTGCTATGAACACAGTTTTGTTCCTCTGCAAGAACAGCAAGAACTCCTAACCACTGAGACATCTCTCCAGCCCCTGAATCTTTTAATCTAAACCCACTAGTGTTTTTTCAATTGCACCACAATGACTGAGAACACAAGTCAGACTTCAAGGTGTTATCTCCATTGCTCTCTGTCAATAGTGTAATGAGTAGTTATAAAATAACAACATTCATCAACAAATATCTCAAAATTGATAGCAGCACACCCATATAGTAAGAACACACATGTAAAAGTTATATACTGCTTACCTAGTTCTTATGGTTTTTAAAAATAAACCTTGCTTTAGATTTCATGCACATATATTTCTTTTGGTAAATTTATTATCTACCTTTTTAAACAGAAGAATTACAAGATTGAATAATACACAATTGAGATTTATTTATTCCAGGATTTTTCTCTACCACATATAAACCATACCCCTTTCTAAAATTAGAAACAAATTCAAGGAAGTACAGAAATATAAGTGATCTCATTTAATGACATCTTTTAGTGTTACTTTAGACTTAAGCATAACGAATTATGGAAAAGTATATTAAAAACATTTGGATCATTTACTTAAGTAAATTTTATGTTTGGGAGTTAAAGAGAAAATGCTAGATTCTGAAGTATAGTTCCCATGTGTGATACAATCTCTGACTTCAGAGTTGTCTTCCCTGCCTAAAGTTACTAACATATCCATGGGCTGTTATCAAAGGATACTAGGGATCTTGATGAAGCCTACAGAGGGGAAAATGCTCAGATACACTTTTCTAGGAAGTTTCCTGAAAAAATTACAGGTGATATCTACAGTTTCTACTGCTGCAACAAGACACAATTACCAAAGCAACTCAGAGAGAAAAGTGTTTATTTGACTGACAGTTCAACATCACTGTTAATCATCAAAGGAAGCCAGAATAGGAACTCAAGCATCATAGGAACCTGCAGGTTGGACGTAGTTTTTTCATCAGCTTCAAGGCTGCTCTTTAAATTGCTGTTGTTTCAACCAGCAAATATGAGTCTGTAGTTACTTGCCTGCTTCTGCATCAGTGGCCCAGCCTCTTAGGCCGTGGCCCTGTAGGAATTCTGTTTCCTCAGGTACCAGCTATGTCACTGCCACCAAGAAGATATTTTAATTAAATCTCTATCATTCTATTTATTAATAAGACTCGGAAGTCAAAGGATGAGGTGAATATCTGCTAGCTTAGAGAGATTCAGTAGCAACTAAACTTCTCTCTTTGATGTCATCTCAAAAGGAAAGAGAGGGTCCTTCCACTCTGCCAAAACAAAAGAACCCATGCTACAGGAAGTCTCTCCGTGCTTCTTCATGTGCATCTCTCTAATGTCTCACAGACACCCTATGGCTCTCTCTGATTACTTTCTGTCAACTAGTTGCTAACTTGGCCTCCTCAGTCAAGGTTGATTTTAATTAATTATCACAAACACAAACTCATGGTTCACAGTGGCAGGTGCGGATGCAGAGGTCATAGAGGGGTGTTGTTTACTGGCTTGCTCCCTGTGGTTTGAGTACCCTTTCTTATAGAACCAGGGTCACCAGCTTGAGTATGGCACCACTCATAATAGGCTGAGCGCTAATTAAGAAAATGCCTTACAAAATTGACTGCAGCATAATCTTATCATTTTCTCAATTGAGATTCTCTCCTCTCTGGTGACTTTTTTTTCCAAGTTGACATAAAATATCCAGCACAGAAGAAAAGACGCTCAGTGTTGTATGACAATTCTCCTACTGACAGAATGGTAGAACAGGAAGTATGTGAGGGAGTACATGGCCTAGGCAGATGTTCTAAATCATGTAAGAATTGACAGAAAACTAAAATTAAATAAAATAAGTAATTTATACCAGTCAATATTGTAACATGAATTCTAATAGGTCTTAATAATAAAAGCCCAGAGTCAGATACTGGGGAAAATGCTGAGAGATCAGAGACAGGAAGAAACAAGTCACAGCCACACCTTAACTCACAAATTTCCCAGTGGGAAAAACACTGAGTTCCTGCTTTTTCCTGCCTTATCACTTCCACTCTCTGCCCAGACACATCACTTCCTGTCTGTCTGTACAGACCTCCAAACCTCTATGTTTAGCTAGTGGCTAGTTCCACCCTCTGATCTTCAGGCAAGCTTTATTTGTACAAAAAAAGGTATCACTATACAACATCTGCCAAACACAACACCTTGATGGTTGTCATAGTCCTATGGGCCAACAACAGGACTCAACTGGGCCAGAGGGCCTAGCTCTACTCTTCTGTTGTGGAATATTATTTCAAAGGCAAAGATGTATTACTTTAATTATATGAAGGTATGTTAAATTTGTTCCTACTGTCTTTGTTAATGAGGTAAAAATGTGTTATGTTTGTTTATGCTGCATTTGTTGAATAATGCAAAGATGTGTTGCTGTTTCACCTTTCCTTCTTGAAGCACCTGGTTGTTCTAATAAAGATCTGAATGGCCAATATGCAGGCAGAGAAAGGACAGGTGTAGCTGGAGGGAAAAGAGGATAAGTAGGAGGAGAAATCTAGGCAAAGGAGGAGAAGACAAGAGGAGAGAATGAGGGGAAAAAAGAACATGATACCCAGGGATAACTAGCCAGCCGACCAAGAAGAGGATGTACAAAAAGAAAGATAAAAAGACCCAAAACAAAACATAGATAAGGAGATACCAATTAAAGTAAGAACTAAGACAAGGAAGAGCTTTCATCACTAATATTAAGTCTCCACATCAAGATTTGGGAGTTGGTTGGTGGCCCTAGAGAAAAAGCCTGCTACAGTCTCCTTGTCAGCTAGCTCACCAGTGGCTTGCTATCCTGTGGACATTTAGGAGACTATTCATTTGTGAGGACAGTGGAAGAAGATGAATTCAAGCATCCATTGGGACTGTTACCATTGGGTGACAGATTTAGTAAAGGCAACAATTTAGAACTCAAGCCACAGCAAAAGGCATTTTATGGCTCTCCTGCATCACATTGGCTAATTTTCCATTGGTCAAAGTCAGTCATTTGTCCAAGCAAAGATGTAACATAGGAGGAAATAAGTTCCAGAGTCCTGGGTAGAGAGTATTGAAAGGTGGGGATACATGTTATGGTGATTTGTATAAATAATCCAATGAACTGTGTTGATTATGATATATGTGTTTTTTCTGTAAAAATTTCTCATAATAATAAAGGCAAGGATAAATTTTCCACAGAATATATTATTTGTAAATTAATATAAATAATACCATGATAAATTTGTAATAAAAGAGTAATTAACTGATTAGAATGTAAATTACCATTTAGTTCTAATGTTAGTCTACCTTGATGGCAGAAGGAAAGAAGGATGAAGGAGAGAAGGAAGGGAAGGGAAAGGGAATAAGGAGATGGGAAAGAATGGGAACTGAGGGGAGGGGAGTGGAGAGGTGAGAGGGAAGGAAAGGGAATGGAAGGGAAGGGAAAGAAAGAGAAGCAGGAGGAAGAGAAGAGAGCAGAAAAGAAAAGTCAAACTTATTAGAAATCTTTGTGATTAGATATGAAGTTCATGTGAAGAAGGTAAAGTCTTAAAGGTACTTGGAACTAAACCCTTGAACAATAAATTTTAGCTTAGAACAGTTGAACATGATGCTAAATTTAAAATCTTCAAGACGAAAGAAGGAGTAAAACCACTACAATCACCCATGTGATATATCTTAAGACTATTTAACTAGGTTAATAGAAATATGTGACCAAAATTTTAGAATCAGTATTTCATTGATGCCAAGTCCTATTGTCTTTTATTTCCATGACCTAAGTGAATTGTAATAACCTTCTGCCAGCAGTCAGAATGTGTGTGTGTTTGTGTGCATGTGCATTTGTGTGTGTATGTGATGAGAGTGATTTCAGTTATATTCATTTATGCTTCAGGTAAGATTATAAAACACGTAAATTAATATATCATGTGGAACACAGAATGCTTGCTGTATAATTTTCACATGAAGTTGGGAGCCAAGAAGTAACAATTAAAGTAATAAGACCAAAGCAAACTAACCTGAATTGTCCAATTGTGAACAGTGTGCACAGTTTGGCACAATTACTCACAGTGTATGCTGGGAAGTACAGGTAATACCAAAAAAATACAAGTTAAAGACATCATTGTCTTAATTGTTCAGCACCAGGAAACGACTTCACTAACTAATCAATGTGTGTAGATGATACACCTAACAAAAGGTCTCAGCAAGAGGTGTGCAGGCAGAATCACTAGGCATTATTATTCATTTTCCAATAGGTCATAATTGATAACGTAAGAGCAGTCAGTCCCCTTCTGCACAATGAGTCCCCAGGTTACAGCGCTGAAGAGTCATATACAGTCTTGACACCACATCTAGAATGCCAATGTAAAGCATCTTGCCTCTGAGTCTAAGCGGCTCTATTTTTATAAAGGTTGAAAGCAGGGATATATCTCACTGTATTGATTGGAAAATTAAATAGATGATTCCCAGAATGTACAGAGCCTGAAATATAAGAAAAATCCTATAAAAGCTGGCTGAAGTGAGTTCAATTATTTATGTTATGGTATGAATTTGGCATAGAGTCCTTTGAATCAGGAGGGCACTCTCAAGGTATCTTTAGATGGCAACATCTACAGGAGAGTACCTTCCCCATAGCTAGAGCACACTTTCAAAATTCTGCCCTCCAATAAAAATGCAATATTGCTTTAAGTCAAGTGGACAAGTAAAGAGTTCTACATACTTTACTGAGCCTGTTGGCTCCCATGTGTAGACAGCTGTGGTATGGATTTATTTGCTGCTTTTCTTGGTGTAAGATATTCACAATAGATGGTTGCTTCTTCAGATGCTCAAATAATTGAACTCACAAGAAAACAGGAAATTTAGCCTTGTTCTGTTAATTCTGGTCTACAGCTAAACTGTTAGTGAGTTTTTGTTTTTGTCTTCTTTCTGAGAGAGTGAAATGCCATTTGTCTTCAGATTTTGAGTTACAACCTACATTGTTTCTTTTCACATATGTTTTTCAGTAAAATAAAGTACATATCTAAGGCAAGTCTTTAAGTTTGATGGTAGTAGTGGCCCCAGAATGATAAACAGTCTGCCCTTTAAATATCCATTATGCAGACACTCAAGCCTCACTGACTGATTCTAGGAAAACATATTTCCCTTCCTTCTTCCCTTCATTTCTCCTTTCCTTCCAAGACGTTGGGGAAATATTTCTATAATCTGATATTGTTGTTTCCTCATCCAGTCCTTAAAATTCATGTTGATAAATTAATCATATTCTCTGCATTCACTTGCATTTGACTAGTTGTTTCTTTGGCAATTCAGTATTAAAGACTGCAATAGTGAAGAAACCCAGCGGGAGCTTAAAATCAAGTTGTCAAGGTAACATGCCATTTTTCTTGTGAGAGATTGCACTGGAAATACACACACACACACACACACAAACATACCCTGGCGATTTTCACAGATATACTACTACAATAGAAGAATACCAAACATCTGTTTTACTCTTTTCACTATTACTGTGGAGTAGACTATTGTCTAGGAATAATACTTATGAGCTGACTCCTCCCTGTCTTCTTAGGTCTATCCATCCTTTCATAGGCCCTATGCTGCTCAGTGAACTCTAATGGTGTGCAGAAGGAGCCTTGTCACCAGCATCTCTCTGGGTGCCTAAGGACACCTGAAAACTAAGCCCTGATCTTGAAAGTAGGGAGTTGTAGGGTACCGCAGAGCCGCCATGTTCTCACTTGCCTCTGCCATTTGGCGTTAAGCCTTCTCCTTGCCCCTGGGCATTTCATGCATCATCCCGAGTGGTGCAATGGACGTCTCGTGCATCATCACATATGGTGCGATCCAGCCACAAATCATATGCTGACTCATATGCTCAGGAGAGACCTAGACCAATCAGACACGGATATGTCATGGCC